>UESW01001871.1:133204-173237 GCA_900491605.1 Calamus simplicifolius | reverse complement strand
CAGGCCCAATCATCTCTATGCTTCTTGGTCAATGCCCTAGAGAAATAAAAGACAATCAGCGAGAGACTTGAGGATGCTCATTAAGTGAGCATTTTCCCATCATCATTAATCATCGACCTCTTCACCGAGGTCAAATTGTCTAGCAAATCAGTGAGGAAAATAGCTTTTGATATGAACACCTTTACATCATGTATATAAAAAACTGCTTAAATTTTGTCTAGCTGTCTTAAATTTTATCTAACGGCTGAGTGTATACAAAATGATCTGTCCTGGACGCTACTCTTACCTAGGGCTATAATCCCGCCGAGTTGAGCCGAGTTTTTCAGTGCTCAAGCTCAGCTCGTTAACAGATACTCGAGCTCGAGCTCGAGCTCGTTTAAATTTAAAAAATTCTATTCAAGCTCGACTCGAGCTCGATTACAAAAAGCTCAGGCTCAACTCGAGCTCGGCTCGAGCTCGCTCATTTGGTATGATTAGAAAGCTCGACAAACTCAACTAAAAAAAAAGCTCGTTTCAAGCTCGAGCTTAAATTGAGCTCGTTTCACGCTCGAGCTTAAATTGAGCTTGTTTAAAGCTCGGCTCGAGGAAAAAAAAAAAGCTTGATTCTTAATTAATTTTTCTACCAAAAATTAAATAAAAAAAGTTTCTAAGGTCATCCACAAAATATTAGTCTAACAAGATATAAAAGTAATTTTAAAATAGATAAAAGTCTAAAAAGAAAAAATAAACTTCAAAGAAAATTACATCGAACAAACATAACCAATAAAATTAAAATATAACTTTAGCAAAATCCAAAATAATACAAATATCTCAAGGAATTTTTTAAGTGATTGTAAACTCCTTGATGCTCTCCTTTTCTTATCAAGATTTACATAAAATTAGTTATACTAAAGAATAAACTAATATAAATAAATAAATAAATAAGTTTGAGTTTATCTTGTTTTTCGCTTTATCCCATAAAAGGCACGAAACTAAAACTTGAGTTGTATATGCTCCTAAAGATGCTCGATACTTAGAGGTGGGCACTGGACCAGGCCTGACACGGCACGGCCTAGGCTCACTGTGCCTCTAAAATTGCTGTGTCGTGCCTGGCATGGCCCAATAACAAACAGGCTATGCCAGGCATGGCACGGTAAAAAAAAAAATTAGGCTCGACATGGCCCGTGGCCCATTTTGGGCCACGGGCCATGCCTGGGCCATGGGCCATGCCGTGCTTAGCTGGCATAGCCCATGATGGGCTATGTCGTGCCAAGCACAGCCCTGGTGGGTTGTGCTTGGCAAGGCCCCTTAACGGATATAAAAATGGCTATATAGCCATTTAGGGGGGTTTAGACTATTTTACCCCTCCTAATAGCCATATAACAACTATATTAAAGGGTATTTTTGAAAAAAAAAATTGAGACTTCTATAAATAGCCCATTTCTCTCTCATTCTTACCATACCAAACTAACTCTTCTCTATTACTACTATTTCTCTCTTCTAGCAAGTGCTCTAGCAGATTAGTAATTTAATTTTTAGTTTGCAAGTGTTTTACAAGTGGCAAGTGCTCTAGCAAGTATTCAAGTGCTACAAGGTCAATTCTTGTTGAGAGGCGAGAGCACAAGAAGAAGCTCACAAATCTTGGCTCTACGCCTCCACCTCTGATCCTCTTCTCAATTTCTTCTTGTGGGTTAGTTTTTATTTT
Source organism: Calamus simplicifolius (assembly GCA_900491605.1). NCBI lineage: Eukaryota > Viridiplantae > Streptophyta > Magnoliopsida > Arecales > Arecaceae > Calamus > Calamus simplicifolius. Next base: position 171,553 of record UESW01001871.1, on the reverse strand, counting down.
TTTATATTTATTAATTAAAATTTTAAGATATGATATTTTTTAATGAAAGTAATTTTAACATGCACCCTTTTTATGAGGGAGAGAAAACTAATCCCCAACCCCAAGTTTCCTCTAGAGCCAGTGTCAGTGAATGTCAAACCTCTTCTCGTAAGAGGACTAGTGATGTTTGGAATGATTTCGATAGAATTATGGTTGATGGAGTCTATAAAGCAAAATGTAAAAAATGTGCAAAACTTTACAGTTGTTCTAGTACTAGAGAACAAGGCATTTAAAAAGACATCAAGAGACTCATAGGATGTATGATTCCCATCGGCAATGTATCCTTAATATACAAGATGGATCACTTGTAGGTAATTTTGCATATAACCACAAAAATTAAAGAAAATTACTTATAAGATGGATAGTTTAGGATGAATTACCTTTTAGTTTATCTGAATCTTATAATTTTGAACGATATGTTCAATTAGGCCTACAACCTGCTTATAGAAGAACTAGTAGCCGTACCTTTAGAAGAGTGATATGATAACATTTTTAGTAATGAAACAAGGTTTAACTGAAAGTCTCTCAAATTTAAATGCTAGAATTTATTTAACTTGTGATATTTGGTTGGCATCTGTAAGTAGTAATTGTTTTATTGCTATTACTGCTGTTTATATTGATAATGATTGACAACTAAATAAATGAATTATTGCTTTTCATGCTTTTAATTTTTTATATTCGGAACAATAAATTTTAAATATTATTTATCAAACTGCATGCTCATATAATATTAATAATAAAATAATATCAATTACTTTCGATAATGCATCTAATAATAATTCTGTTGTTGCATTATTAAATAACTCTTTGCATCCCATTTTAGATGGACAATTATTTCATATTAGATGTGCATGTCTTATATTAAATCTTTCTGCTCAATTTGGCATGAACATAATTCAAGAGGTTATTTTAAAAATTAGAAATGTAATTTCTTTTATTCATGCTTCAAGGTCAAGATTTTAAAATTTTAAACAATTATGTGTAGATCATGGTAAATGTTTTAAAAAATTTAAACTTGATGTAATAACTAGTTGGAATAGTACCTATACCATGATACATGATGCATATCCATATAAGAACTTATTAAGAGTTTATATTAATGATCGTGGATTAGGATTTACATTGACAGAAATTGATTGGCATCAAGATAAAATTTTAGAAGATTTTTTTGCTACTTTTTATGATGCTACAAATGTTTTTTCAGGTATTTATTATCCAACTTCTTATTCATTTTTACAAAAAGCATATGTAATTAATGAAAAATTTAAAGAATATAGATATTATGAAGTTTTAATGCCTATTATATGTAAGATGAAAACTAAATGGAATGAATATTGGAATAGGATATGTTTATTGTATAACTTAGCTGCTCTTTTTGATCCTAGAATTAAATTAAATGGCGTAAATTTTTTAATTGATCAATATTGTAAAAACATGAATCAAAATCCTGAACCTGCTAAAGATGAGGTAACACGATTTCTTAATGATAATTATGGTTTATATAATGACAAAATTTATGGATCTAGAATACTTGCTCAAAGCTCTGCTTCTTCTTCTAGATCTCGTTCGTCATCTATTTTTTATTCATTAGAAGACACACACATACTTCATCTTCTTCATCTTTAAGTAATGAATTAGAATTTTATTTACAAAATAATCTTCATTCTGCATATGATGAAGATAAAATAGAAAGTATAGATGTATTAACTTAGTGGAAGAATATTATAAAATAATATCCTGTTATGTCTGCTATTGCATGAGATATTTTAGCTGTGTCGATGTCCACAGTAGCATCGGAATCCACTTTCAGTGTAGGTCGGCGTGTTCTAGACAAAAAGAGAAGTAGGATGATATAATTTAACCAGCGAAGATGATGATGACAAAAATACTACTGATGAGTGAGTCATCTCTATTTTTATAATTATATATTTTTATTTTTTTAATTATTAAAGTGAATCATCTCTATTTTTTCTTCTTTCTTATTGTATTCTGTTCTGAAGGTCAAGCCTAGCCTCCCTCCCTTTACGTATCATTTTGATTTTAAATTAATAAACTGGTAGGGGTCTATGCAAAACCCCCCACCATTAAGGTGGCTTCATATTAATAAATTTTTTTATTCTCAATAAATTTTAATTTATCAAAAAAATATTTTTTTATAAAATTTTTTTATCAAGCCCTTATGAGCAGTCGTGCCTGGCATGACCCACTTGGGCTGGCACGGCCCAGGCCCACATGGGCCTGTGTTGTGCCATGCCAAGCACGGCCCAGGCCCATGTGGGCTATGCCTGGCACGGCATGGCGGGCCGGCACGGGCCCGTCATGCGCCGTGCCATGTCGGGCCAATGGAAAAAAAATTTCAAGCTCGGCACGATACGGTTTACCAGGCCGTGCCATGCATGGCCCATTTCGTGTCGGGCCGTGCCGGCCCATGGGCGGCACGACCCAATGCCTACCTCTATCGATACTGATCAATAACTCTACCTCCAATCACTCTACCTCCAGCACTAAAAACAGACTTTGAAGCAATTGTTGTGATTGGATTTGACATTATATCACATGCCATCTTTGACAAAACTCTAAACTTCAAAATGTTATTCCACATCAAAACTCGAGTCATCATGACAAATATAACCTTTTCTTCTAAATATACATCCAATTCAGATTTTTCTTGTTCAATGGATACTTCAATGCTCCTTATATAGTTCTTAAATTCATCTTTTCCCTTAGATTTTCCTTTCCCAACAACAAAGCTAATACTACTAGAACTTTCTTTCCTATTTTCAGCCTCAATTTCAGCAACATCTATTTTATGAGCTTGTAGATACTCACTGTAAAGCATGCGCAAGGTCTCCGAAATAGTAGTAATATGCACAACTGAATCAGCTTCTGAATAGATCAAATGAAACACCATTCAATCATTTTATTTTTATATCTAGGATCTTTACAAGCCATAGATATCAACAAGTTACAATCACCCCAATACTTATCAAAATTTTTTTCATCTTTTCAACCATTGATTTCAGATAATCTTCTTCAACCACTGATTTTTCACTCAACATCTTTTTGATGCCATAGAGCTCAGGAAGAAATAAATTCGATGTTGGATATTCACTGCCTGTAGTAAAATTGCATTAAACTTATCTTAATTAAAATATTCAAACTTTCATTAATCATATCATACTCTAATAATGGAATTCATGAAATAAGTTGAGTTAGTAATCAATACCTGAAATGACTTGAGTAGCTATTTGAAATTTTTTAAGAAATGAGCATACTTCAGCAACTTTTGTCCAATCTTCCTCACTTGGCAAATTAACATAAGTTGGATCTCTCTGTTGATAGCGAGGAAAGACGTCCTTGAACTCCAAAGCAGCCGTTAGCATAAAATAAGTGGCATTCCACCTTGTACAACAATCAAGAATAAGATGCTTTGATGATAACTTCAGTTGCTTTGCGATTTCAGAAAATATGTTAAGACAAGCTTCTGAATTCACAATATGTTTTAAACTTTCACGCATATTCTTGATAATATCACCAATCATGGATAACCCATCTTGAACAAGGAGGTTTAAGATGTGAGCACAATATCTTACATGAAACAACTTTCCATTTAGAGGCATTGAACTTTTATAAGAAAGGTTATCTTTTAATGTTCGAACAACAACATCATTATATACAGCATTGTCAATAGTCACAGTCCAAACCTTATCTTCAATTCACTTGTGTAAAGCATCACAAATAGCAATTCTAGAATGTGGAGGTGGAACATCAACGAAGTTTAGCACTCATTTCGGTAAGGTCCAATTAGAGTCCACAAAATGAGAGGTAACAACCATATACAACACCTTTTGATTCGTTGACTTCCATAAATCTATAGTGATACTTATTCTATTAACATTCTTAAGCAATAGAAAAATCTTTTTTTTTTTCTTCAACTCATAACTTGTGAAGCAATCCTTTCTTACAGTTGTGTGACTAATCTTTTGATAATTTGGAGTTGCAGTCCTCATCAACATATTGAACAAGTCATACTCCACAATTAAATGGTAACTCATGAACCATTATCATATGAGACATCACCTCGCCTTAGCTTGATTGTATTTGAAGTTCTGAACTGCACCAATAGATTCTGACTCCGCTATGGTTGAGATGATTGTGAGTTATTTTTGACCTTTCAAATTGATCTCCTTCATAATACATGCCCTCAAGTGCCTAAGTAAGTGCGTTATGGCCCCACTCTTGAGTAGTCCAAGTCATTTTTGCAATGAATGCATTATGCCTTTGTGTTACCATCTTTGATGGTAACTTCTTTGAATTCATCTCATACAGCTGATGTTTTTTTTTCCTTTTCTTTTGGCAAAATGGATTCTTGTACCTATCATCATCAACAGAATCTTCAACAATCTCTTCGGTAACTTTGTTTTCATTCTCGTTAACATATTCTCTAGAAACTTCATTTGGCTCAGTCGTCATTTTCTGAAAACAACATAAGAGAAAATATTATCATAATTTTACATGAAAAAATAAAAAAAAAATCTCATGCGCTTCAACAAGCAAAAAAAAGCAAATCATCACTGGATTATCAAATATGTTCTCAAAAACGAGAAGAGGCCATGAGATCTTACTTGACGAGAAAGAGCGATGAGCGGTCGAACGCAAAAACTGAGAACCAGAGAAGAAGATGACGGTAAGTTTAGGACCGGCGAAGAACAGAACCAAACAGAGGTGCAGCGTGACGAAAAAGGATATATGTGTGCTTAAGAGTTAAGAGAGCCTAATAGGTTAGAGAAGATGAAAAGATAGAGAAAATGAAAGGATATATTGTTCACAACTCACAAGCTCCTAATCGAGCTAGCTTGCGAGCTCCTAATTAAGCCATCTCACGAGCTCTTAATCGAGCTATCTCGTGAGCTCCTAATCAAATCTGCTTCCATGCTCAAGCTCGGTTCGTTTATCAAACGAGCTTTAAAATAAAGCTCAAGCTCGGTTCGTTTACATGACAAGCCGAACACAAACAAGCTTTTATTGAGTTGAGTCTCGAGTAGCTCGTGAACGGTTTGGCTCAATTACAGTCGTACTCTTATCCGTATAAAGGGATTCTTGTAAGTAATGCCTTGAAGCCAATTTATTGTCCCTTTATTTCTGTGGTCCCCCTCTAAGCTACGAGGGGTTGTTTCGTATCCTCTCTACTTCTAATGGAACTGCGGGAGATAGAGCTGTCTGAATCATGTTGCCGCTTACGCCTTCAGTTAAATCTTTTTGCTCAACCGCGAAACCATCGGAGACTTTGCAGCAGGTGGCTTCTAGGGGCGTCATCCCGGATGACCTTTCTTTAACGGGCCACCACACACGAAGCATTTATAACTTTTTCTTGTCACTCGTTGGGACTACCTGTGAGAGAACGATCGGCCACGTGGCCATATAAATGCCGCTAGAAAAATTGTTCAAGAATCCAATTTCAGCCTGAAAAAATTGGCTTCACCATAAACATTTGCTTGTGGTTCCTCCTCGGGAGGACTGAATTCTGAGTAACCGAAGGGAAGGGATCTTCCGGGAGCATAATACCCTCTGTTTCTAAAACAACACTACAACAAATAAAAGAAGATCATGCCCTGTTATATCATTATTCAATCATATGTTATATTTGTTGGGGAACGCGAAATACCCTCAAGATCACGGCTATAGCGTATATGAGTAATACAAAAAAGTTTTACCGTTCTAATCTATGAGTACAAGATCATACCTTCAGATTTGAACTTTGGAACACTTTGATTCGATTGCTCGACCTCAACCTTTTAGCCTTCCGCCGTATTCCCGAAAATACCTTCTTTCTCTCACAAGATGGTGGGATCTCTTGGCCGTCCTAGGGTTTCTTGTTTTTCTTTCTCCTTCTCAAAACCTTAACCCTAGCAACCAACTGAAAGGGTATTTATAGGGCTACAACAGGGACCAATAGGCAAATATGAAAAGGACTTCCCACGTAATTAAATCTCCCAATCCTACCCCAAGTTAGGATTCAATTACGTAAATTACAATTCATTCCACTAAAGAATTATAATTGTACTCCTAATCATATTCGAATTTATATTTTCGAGCCTTCAATATAAATACTTATTATCTCCCCACGTTAAGATTACAGATATCCACCAACTAAATTTAATTGCTGATAATATAATTTAATTGGCTTTTATTATCCTTAAGACTTATCCACTTAACTTATTTGATGTATCGGATTCAAAATCCACTTACAAGATTTGATACAATCAAAACTTATAAGCTTTCTCAAGGGGATATCATCAATCCAAATTAACAGGACGTGGATTCCTTCAACTATTCATATTCACCATATATAAATGTTATTGCCCAACCCACTGAGTTTATTGACTCATATAGAATCTCACTCTATGTGTAATCAAAGCAATAATCACTACATACACGTGTCTAGAAATAGAATTCAGATTAAGAGCATAAGTAATCATAATATTCATGAGTTTTAAATTATTTTATAAAGTCAGTATAAAATAATTAACTTAACTGGGTCCTGTTCAATACACACAAAGTGTACTAGCACAAATAGTTAGAATAAACCATTCCCCGTAGTCAAGACAGACCTACTAAAAATTTGTGCTACAGTTATACTATGGTGTGTTCAATTCCATCTAAAACCGTGAACAATAAACTTGTATTCTAAAAGAACCAATGATCTAGTCTTTTGTGTGTAAGCCGTACTCTATACACTAGATCAAATACTCTTTGTAAATACTAGACACATGCACACTAGATCAAATATCAAATACTCTTTACAATTTTTTCTTTCATTCTCCTTTCTTTTCTTTTTTTTTCACTTTTCTTACTTTCTTTTTTATTTCTTTATTTTCTATTCTTTGATCCTTTATTATTATTTTTTTAAATTCCTTGCTTTATTTTTATTTCTCTTTCACTATATCAATGGATTTTGATGTTTGTCCTTGTTCGAATATCGTTTTCTCATAAAAATTGAACGAAATAGTTGGGACGCACTCTATCCTAATCCTATTTTCTTGTAGAAGTAGGATTGGGCAGTTGAGATTCTTTCTATTCCCAATGTTTCTAAAGTTTTTTATTTGATTAGAGACGTATCATGATAACATAGAGTACTAGAATATTTGTGCCTTACATATGAAAATTCTCTCTCTCTCTTCATTTGAATTAAATTTAAATTTAAAAAATTAATTTACCGTGCAATACTAGCTTTTGTAATGAAATATATCTTTAGGATATAGGATGAGTGATGGTGATATGAAAAATATTTTATGGCATAAAATGGCTATTATTAAATATATTATTACAGTATGGAAGGGCTACTATAACATGGAATTAATGATATAAAAAGAATCTCTGCATGTCACTCTTGTTTATTCTCCTAAATGTCTTGATATATTTCTGTCTTCATATAACAAACATAGTTATGCCTTCCTTTGCTTATTCCTTGGGATCATGATTGTGCTATATATTTATAAATGCACACAAAATGATGAAATAATCAATACAGCCTATACACCAAAGTTTCCATACTAGCGTAAGAAATTTATTACACACCAATGAAATAATCAATAAAAAAGATTGAGGCACTAGAAGTCTTCTTATTTATTTGTTTATCTGCTGACCGTGTCCAGGGCCACAAAAACCAACTGCTCCACATGGGCTGGTCATTTTAGCTTGGTTATGAAAATATCTTCGTACATCGTGCATGATGTAGAACACATGATGTAGAACACATGCGCATTGATTAATTCATGCATGCAGGTATCAAAAATATTTTTATTCTTTTCATATTGCAAGCATGGTTATATGTGTACATACATGGATCAATCATTGTGAGCGGTATGAACGTTCTTACACTGCATGTGATGCAAAAAAAAAAAAAAAAATTCTTGATTTATTTATGTCCGATGGTCTTTCACCATTCTTGCAGTCGAAAATGACTTTGTGCATCATGCACGATGCAAAATGCATGCATTATAGACTGTTTATGTTGTATACGCATGGATTAATCATCGCACTCAATACACAAAAATCTTTTTTTTTTGCGCTCAGAGCTTGAGGCCCAATCGCTGCCACACCAACCAATTGCATTCACAGCCGCACCCCGAAGAAAAGATTGAGCACCCCCTCCCTCGGTCTCCTCCACCTCCTCTGAGTTCATCCTAACAAAGAAATCAATGCCATGAATGTTTTCATTGAACTCCAGTCTTTCTTCCACTCGCAATATAAATCACGTTAATTGGTTTACATTCATTTCTCATATGTTTATGGTTAAATCCAAGTTTAGAGTTTTATATATGAATATATAAATATTATTTGAACTGAGCACCCTCTTTCAATTTAAAATTTGTTTCTAATATTCGTTCTTTCCATGAGTTCAATCTCTCTTTTACAATGATATATATATATATATATATATATATGATAAAGAAGAACACATTCACGTGCGCAAAACAGACGCACATAAATTTTGTATTATAGCAATGTGTATGTGTTGACGCCTAGTCACCTTCCTTAAACGCCGGGGAAACGAAGATCTTCCTCGTCGAACTCCTGCAAGAAAAGTCCCCGAAGACCAGATGCTCCGATGGGGACCCTCCGACGCTCAAGTCAGCGACTCGGAAACAGACAAGAGTTCATTGGCAGAAATAAGCTAGAGAACTAGAGTTCATGATCCTTCCCTCGTTGCATGTGTGGGCCTTTATACCTGTCCGACGATCTCTCTTTTTCCGTTTCCAGAAGGTTGCTGACTTCGAGGTGCCTTTGTCCACTAATGAACGAAAAGCAAGGCTGACAGCGATGGGTCGCAACCGCCTGTCAGAGGTGTCCCTCCTCGCATGCCACCTGCCGAGTGCGGCGCTGTGGGTGGCATGCGGATATGGTTGCGCCTGGGGTGCATCGTTATGGGGTATGGCCATGTATTGTTGCAGGTGAGTGGTGGATCATGTGGCCATTGCAGATAGTTGGTGGGCCACGTGGGCGTGTCAGGTGGCTCGAGGCAGCGGGTTGCCAGCCCCGGTGGCCAGACCGAGACGAAAGCTCGAGGCTGAGGCCGAGGCTGACGTTCGAGGCCAGGGCCGAGGGGAAACTCGAAGGCCAAGGAGAACCTCGGAGGCCTCGGGGGCCTCGGGGGCCGAGGCCATCCCCTGAGACCGAGGTTGGGCTCCGTTAGTTCACTGTTTACTTTGACAATGTTGGATCAGTCACATCAGATGCCCTCTCGCCTCTGAGACGAAGTAGGCCCACCCTGGCAAGGCGAAAGGGGTGTCACCCCTCAAGTGGCTGATCCATGTCTACTGCCAACCGCCCTGGACACGTGTCTCTGGGCGCCACGATAGCTTAGCATGGGCGACCTGAGGGATATGATGGGGCAGTTACTGCCGTCCGTCCGATCTGCAGGGATCATTCCTGAGGCGGGGTTGTCCTTTAGAAATCCATAAAAAGCGGCCACCATCATTGCCATCATGATCATGACGTCAGCGGCGTCCCGTCATTGACCGAAGGTGGATCGCCTCACGCGTTGGGATCCAGAGGAGATACGTGGAGATGAGGAGGAATGCCAGGATCCAGAGCGCCCACCGAGCCATCTCCGACGTCTCTTTCGAGGTCGACAAGTTGGCTGACCAGGTTTGCTGATCTAGATTCTAAAACCATGTACTGATGATCATCCTTTGTCACGTTTTTAAGAATCAAATCATGCGTATTTATTTTAATTCACTAGTAGAAAAACCATTTTTAGCGACCGCCACAGGCGGTCGCTAAAAGTTAAAAAGCAGTCGCTAATAGTTTTTAGCGACCGCCACATGCTGGCCGCCAGAAACTCGTCGCTAAAGACTTTTAGCGACCGCCAATGGCGGTCGCTATAGTATTAGCGACCGCTTGAGCGACCGCTGGGGGGGCAGAATTTGACTATTAGCGACCGCCTGAAAGACCTTTAGCGACCGCCTAGGCGGTCGCTAATACTACATATTTTTAATTTTTTTATTTTTATTTTCTGACTATTAGCGACCGCCTGAGGGCCTTTAGCGACCGCCTAGGCGGTCGCTAATACTACATATTTTTAATTTTTTATTTTTTATTTTCTGACTATTAGCGACCGCCTGAAGGCCTTTAGCGACCGCCTAGGCGGTCGCTAATACCATATATTTTTTTTTTTATTTTTTATTTTCTGTTCTGAATGAGAAAGACGTCCTTTTAAGCCATTTGCGACCGCCTAGGCGGTCGCTAATACTGAATTTTATTATTTTTTTAATTCATTTTGTTTTTGGTTATTGGATTTTTTTGTTTGGGTACCTATACCTGTTTTACAAAATTATATAAACTAAATATTAAAATTAAATTGTACACACACAATAAAAGTATAAGCTAATAAAAAAACAATTTATCTATATTAATAAATCTGCAACGTCTTTGAAATCCAAAAAAAAAAAAAATCTAATACAATTTTCAAGAAAAAACATAAAGAAAACAGTTGTCCCAATGCAGCACCAGTCAATCAACCTGAAAAAAAAAATTAAATTTATAGTCAATAAAATATAAATATAATTAAAGAAGAACAAATTGCAATTATCTTCACAAAGGCATTTCAAAGAAACAAGTTTCAGCATTTTAGAAATTAATAAACTTAAAACATATTCATAAACTCATACCCGATTCTGTTCATTTGAGCCTACTGGATCAAGCATGCCCTCACCAACTGACTCATGTCTCGCCTGGTGACCACTGCCAGCGTCTGGGGCCTACAATATTACAGTATATGATTAACAACAGAAATAAATAATATATATTTTAAAAGTAATTAAATTAAATTTAAATACAGATGTCTTCAATTATGAACCTGAGTATGAATCGGTGGATCTGAATCATCAGCTATAGGGACACCACTCTGAGCTAGTCGATGATGTAGCTCCGCCTTAAATGCCTGCACCTGCTCCTGTACCTGAGCCTGCACCTCGGCCTGCATCGCAACCTGCATCCTTACCCGAAGATCCTCGACACGCGCATCCATCTGCTGGTGAAGAGACTGGATCAGCTCAGCCACCTCGTCAGTTCGCATGCGTGAGCCCTGGGATGAACTACATCCGGATGACTCCGCTTGCATGATAGTCGAACGTGGTATGCCCGTGCCGTATGTAAGTGTGTATCCGTGCCCATCCTGGCCTATGATGGTGTGGAATATCTCATCCCGCCTAGCAACTACCTGTCGCTCCTCCTCTGGCAGCTCGGCCAATCGAGCCTCAAACTGGGCCTGTGTGCAAGAAAGCAACCAAATTAGAATAGTAAATCAATAAATCTCATAATAGGTTAAAAAAAGTATTGCGTAAAGGTAAATACTTACTACAAGAGCTGCAACCTCAGGATGGTCGAGACTGCGACTCGCCATCCATACAGACATCCGGTCGGTGGGTGCACCCCGCTCACGTAACTGTCGAAGGATAAATCATGTCATCTACATATATGAATACAAACTACGTCAACAATCAAAATACGTATGGTCTAACGTGACAGTTTACCTCGTGCCGGATCTGCGTAACGTGTCGAGTCCCAAGCTTGTGAGTAGGGCCCTGCATCGAGCGATTTTGAGAATTTCGCTCTGCCTCTTCCTGCATTCATTTTGGGTCGTGTTTATAAGTTTACACCGAATGTTTCATATGAATTTAACAAAAAATAGGTTGAACTACTCACCCTTGCCTTCTCACTCGACCAGTACCGGACCAACTCAGGCCACTGTGCGGGGAGAATGCCCCTTGGGACTCGCTGAAGAAGGTCTGGGTCGTCCACATTCTTCTCCCAATGCTCTTTCTTTACCTTGTTCTTGTGGTCTTTCCATAACTTTCGACACTTTGCCAAGCAAACTGGACGAAAATCATCAGGACATGACCTCAAATTGTCCTGCGTAGGACAAGAAATTTTAGTAGTCAAGGTGTACTAAATTGACACATCGTATAATAACGTTGAAGCTAAGATAGAACTCAGCGGCTTACCTTAACCTCCCCCCAGAGTCGATCTATCGTATCCTGAGGAAAAGCAGTCCAATCAAGCATAGTCAGGGAAATCTATGTGGGTCTCGAACCATATGCCCCAACTGGCTGATAAACGGGCGAGCCCCTTCTCCAACTGGATGAAATGTGTCGTCAAATTGCACATCATAACGGGTACCAGCATTCCATGAAGGAATCCCTCTAGCTGGGCCCCTACCCTACTGGAAGCTATAAACAATAAACTTATTAGTTAAATAAAACTAAAATTATTTTATATAATTGTTAAACATAAAAATAAAATTATACCAGTATGTGTGGAGGTCGATGCACCAACTGTAGATGGAGAAGGCCCTACTGGCATGGACTGGGAGATCTAAATCGTGCCGGTGCAGGTGTCTGTGGATCATGGTCCGTAGGCATCCGTCGACTAGGGTCCCTCGTCGGCGAACGAGCCTGGCTATGATGTAAAAACTCGTCCATCGTGTGTGGACGCTCTCTCCTCTTACGTCCGGACATATCTTTTTAACGTATCATAAGATAAATAAATTGCAAGTAATAACTAAAACCATTCGTAAACAAAAAGTCAAACATATTCTTAAGCAAAATTGAGAAGAAAAAAGGAGAACAGTTCACTGGTCATGCAAGTCGATAGTATCTCCTTCAACGGTCTCTCTAACCCAGTTGACATCCTCATCACGTTGAAATATTACATTTTGGTCAAGAACTTGCTGAGCAAATGCATCAATATCTGGCTCATTATCTTCAATTTGATACACCCCCCTCCTTGACATTTTAACTGCAACTTGCCAGTTAGGATCCATGGGATCCATAACATAGTAAACTTGCTCAGCTTGCCTGGCCAATATGTAGGGTTCATTACTTACTCGCTCATCTCGATATAACAAATTGTTGAAATTTACCAACGTAAATTGATACTTGTCAACTTTAGTCCCACGGATTGGATCGACCCAGTCACACTTGAATAACAAAAATTTTAATCCGTGACTGTATATAACTTCAATGATATCTTTCAACTGGCCATAATAATAACCTGCATCGACAGAAGGACACCCTAGACCACTATTTTGTGTTGCTCGTTTCTCATCTACTTCTTTGACGCGAAATCGAAACCCATTGACATCACAAGTTGTGTAACGTCGTGCCGTTATAAACGGACCATCAGCCAGTTGGTTCATTTCATCAGTCAAAGTACCTTCACTCGCTCGTCGTAAATTGTACACCTACAGAATTAAAGTAATCATTGAATAAAGCTATGTAAAACTAATATGATAAGAACAAATTGAAGCACATACAACCATATGTACACATATAACCATATCTATACATACATAATTCTTGAACCAATCGTGAAATGATTGAAAATGGGACTGCCGAATTTGATTATCTGTCGCACGAGGCATGTCCCGTTTGAGCTCATCAATGTGTGTCCTATAATGCAAACAACATGTGTTAATGACAAGCTTGATTGAGTTAGACATAACACGAACAAGTTAAATATATGAATGAGCATTCACTTACTGAATCAACGCCACAACTGATGGAGTGTTAAACAACACGTATCGATGAGCTTGAATCCAGTCGATGTTATCTAGATCAAATGCTGTTCCCTCCCCAATAGGACCATCATTAATCCGCAAGGGCCTATCAAGTTTGGTTTCAACATCATTAAGATATGCAGCACAAAAATTAGTACACTCTTCCATTAAATAACCCTTGGCTATTGATGCCTCTGGACGAGCTCTGTTACGCACATACCTTTTTAACGTATTCAGGTACCTCTCAATAGGATACATCCACCGAAATTGGACAGGGCCACCAAGCAATGCTTCACCTGTTAAATGTATGGTCAAGTGAACCATTACATCGAAGAATGAAGGTGGAAAGAGTTTCTCCAGATGACACAGTGTTAGCGCAATCCTATCCTGGAGACTTTTCAAATCATTTGTGCGATGGACTCTTGAACACAGTTGTCTGAAGAAGTTACTCACCTCAATCAAGGGCTCAACAACATTCTTAGGTAAACAATTTCGGATTGCAATAGGAATTAATTGTTGAATGAGAATGTGATTGTCATGACTCTTCAAACCTTGTAAAGTCCTTTCTTTCATATTCACACGCTTAGAAATATTAGAACAATAGCCGTCAGGCACCTTAACCCCTTTCAAAATGGAAAGAAATGCCTCCTTCTCATCTTTACTCATCGTGTACTGTGCAGGAGGCATGTATGCCTTGTTAGACTCTGTCAACTGTAAGTGTAGTGGTTTCCGCAAGCCCATTTCCTGCAAATCACGACGTGTATTGGCACTATCTTTGGACTTTCCCTTAACACCGAGAAGGGTCCATAATATATTATCACACACATTTTTCTCAATGTGCATAACATCCAAGTTGTGCCTCAGTAAATTGTCTTTCCAGTATGGTAACTCGTAAAAAATACTTTTCTTCTTCCAGTTATGACTGCGCCTTCTGTTCGCACCAGGAATAGCAGGCAATGGAGGGGCTAACAGATCTTGGAAATCATATACTGTGCGTATTTGCTCTTGTTCAAGTTGTGATAACAAATCAACCCCAGTCATTATTTGTGGTGTTGGACCATATTCTCGAGTGCCATCGAATGACACTTTATCCCTTCTGAACCTATGCAATGGAGGTAAAAAACGTCTGTGACCTGTGTAAGCCCACTTTTTGCCATGTTTTAGCCAGGTTGACTTTTTACTCTGATTGCAACAAGGACAGGCAAATTCCCCCTTCGTGCTCCAACCTGACAAATTCGCATATGCCGGGAAGTCATTGATTGTCCATAATAATGCAGCGCGAAGTTTGAACATTTCATTTCCTTCAGAATCAAAAGTCATCACACCTTCGGCCCATAATTCATTCAACTCGTCAATTAAAGGCTGCATATACACGTCAATTTTATCCCCAGGGCCCCTTGGTCCGTCAATAAGAGTGGATAGGATCAGAAAAGGTTGCTTCATACATAACCAAGGAGGAAGATTGTACGGAACCAACACCACTGGCCATGTACTATGAGTTGCCCCGGTCATGGACCTGAAGGGGCTAAAACCATCTGCAGCCAACCCAAGCCGCACACTACGACTATCCAAGGCAAAGTCGGGGTGTTTCTTGTCAAAATCCTTCCATGCCGGGGAGTCCACTGGGTGGGTTAACTTTTCATCCTCCCTACCATGCTCTGCATGCCATCGCATCAATTTAGAAATTTTAGATGACATAAAAAGCCTCTTTAGCCTTGGCTTGAGTGGAAAATATCGCACTGCTTTACAGCGACAAGCTTCCCACGATTCGAAACACTTCGCGAATTACTCTGATGATTCTGACCAACCCCATCGTCCTTCCACCTTGAAGTTTTACACACAATACACGTATCGAGGTCGGCATTCTCATTTCTAAACAACATACAATTGTTTGGGCATGCATCGAAAGTCTCATATGTGAAGCCTAAGTTTTCAGTTAACTTGCGAGCATGGTAGTAGGACTCAACTAGCTTTGCACCGAATGGAGCACTTTGTGCAATAGCTGGAGCAGCATGTCGAAGGACGTGTCCGTCCACTGATTCAAAGCCTTCAAGTGTAACAACTCGACAATAAAAGATAATTTACTGAAATTCGTACATCCAGGATACAATTCGGTCTGCGCATCATCCAGAATTTCAAAATACCTTAATGCTTCTTCATCTGCACCCGAGCGAGGATTACTCCCACCCACCGTATCAGTCTCACAACAACTGTCTTCGGGTGCTAACCCGCATGCAATATCATTTAGCATCACGATCATCGGATCAACTGTCGTAACATCGACCTCCATCTCAACTCTTTCCTCTCTACAATAAGGAACATAATCTTCCCCATGTCTAGTCCAATTCTTGTAATTCTTCAAAAACCCATTTAGAATCAAATGCTCTCGTACAATATCTCGTGTGTAGTAATAACGGTTCGCACATTTTCTACAGGGACAACTGATGTGCTCACTATCAAATCCATTGGTGAAGGCAATGAACTGCTTAATCCCCTCTATATATTCCGTAGACGTCCTATTTGGCAAATCAATCCAACTCTTATCCATGTCGCTAAGTATTTCTATGAAAGTATGAATAACTTGCTAGGCAATGCACGGACAAATAACTTGCTAGGCAATGCACGGACAAATAAATTAAAAAAAATGAAGATTAGTTTAAAAGAAAAAAGAGTAAAAACTTCCACCGATTAGAGTCTACCTCACTAGCTTCACTTGACCTCCTGTGTTCTGAAAAAAGAGGGATTAAATTCAAAATTAAAATCAACAAAGAAAAGAGAATGAGTTTTTACAACATGAAGAAGTTATCAATTAGTGGTATAATATCAGACATGGATTTAAAATGCAGAAACAACACTGTATTCTCAGCGACGCAGTCATTGCGTCGCTAATGCGTCGCAATAGCATGTTTAGTGATGCATTAGCGATGCATTTGGGCATCGCAATATTTTTTTTTTTCTTGTAGTGAGGGAAGCAGGACATACACATGAGTGGAGTAGGATATAGATACAAGTATCGTAAGTTTGAAACTCTAATGTTGATTGAAATTTGTACTCTGAAGTAACACTTAAATCTTTTGAAGTGCAGATCAGAAGCTCCAGTATCAACAAGCATGTATGGAAAAACTAATTCATTGCCTAGTTAGCACGTAATGGCTGCATGGAAAAACTAACAAGCATGCACCATCTATAGCAAAGATGAAAAAGATTTACTGTATCGAAAGATGATGTAGAAAGTATGCATCGAATGTATGGATTGATCACGAATACATACTCTCATGCAAACGATGTCTAACAAAATTCATTGGGCATATGTGTGGTGGCACGAATGCATGGCCAATCTGCTTGGCATGTTTGATATGTGTTTTTGTGTTCTGGGCCCAAAATGAAATGCGGTCAACAGCAAAGCAATGCTACTGATACCACGACCATCCATTCCTTCTAGATCACATTAGGACCTTCTTGATAGCTATGAAAATAACAATCATCAACCGACCCTTGATCAAAGGTTAACATCAATACCATTAGCAGCATCTTGGAGGTCAGAATTGGTATAGATAATTTAATAAACATCACATTTTTCTCGGGCAATTAAAAAAAATTCCCTCAAAAACTGCAGGCAGCAAAGTAATTAAGCATAGCTAATCTGCCAATAGCATCAACCATCAGAGCTAATATTTTGATCAAGCTTTCATTATCCAAATTAACTCAAAACAGTGAAATTTTTTTTTTTATCAAATTCAAGTTCCCAGAACTCAAAAAAAGTTCTCAGGGTAGCATCGTCTTCATCAAAAATACCCTCAATCTAAATAAATTTATCCGAGCAACAGTATCAAGACTAAAAACACAGTTGCAAATTTGACAAGAAACAATAAGGACAAGATAAGCTTTACTCAACATGTCTTCATGCCTCGGTGACCGGGTATTCAAACACCACAATTTGGGCATCAGGGAAAAAGAAAAAAGAGAGGGAAATAAAATAAAAACAACTTAGAGAAGCAACCAAACACAACAATAAGGACAAAGAACTCATGCTCCCATTATTTTGCCAATAATTTTCTCAAAGGGAAGTAACACCACCTAAAGCCACATGCACATTATCATAATCTACTAATCATCAATATTTGATTTATTGCTCCGCCCACCACCACCACACACATTAATTCACCGAACTAATTAATGGCCACAAAAAGAAAATGTTTGAGCTGCCACATATAAGATATTGCAACAATGACACCAAAAAAAACCAAATTAGCTGAGGACAGACAGTTGTCTCTGTTGCTCAAATGCAAGAACAATTCAGTCATTTTCAAAATAAAAACTTCAAGGACTGTATTTATATCAATCAAGATGCATTGATAACATACTTCATAAGATTAGTAAAAACGTATAATCAGCATTTTTTTTTATAAAAAAAATAGAACCTAACAAAGATGATCATGGATATTTCTAGAATCCAAGAGGGAAAGCCCTGAAGAACACATTTAAACAGTAAGGGAGGAACTTCAACTATCAAGTACCATCAAACATGTCAAGAAAAAGGATATTCATAAACTTTTCCTCACCACTGAAAATCTTCTTTTCTCATTTGCATCTATCAATGAATTCAATAAAGCAATCAAAAGATAGCATTAATTAATAAAAATCACATGCTTCTCAATGTCTGAACTTCCCAACAGCCTGAAACATTCAGGCAGTCCCCCAGAAAAGGTATCTTTAGTTAGCATCAAATGATGTTTTACCATCTTAGAGTTGTCAAGAGAGTGCATCCAACAAACAGTAGCATCTATAGCCAAATAAATCGAATTCAGTTACTAAATTATAAAATAAACAATTCTAATGAATGTGTTTATAAATCATATTGAGATGAACCAAATCAAATAGCAAATGCAGGTCATTTTTTCCTTTCACTCATTCTATGTGCAGGAACAATACAAAACAGCAGATAAGTTTCAAAGCTTAACTTCCATTTTAAAAAAGAAAAAGTTTCGAAGCTTAACCAAATCCTTTTATTCCATACTGTTTACAACCTAATGGAATTTAAAAAAGCTTGACACAAAAAGATGATAGCTTCTTCCTCTAAACACGTCCACCCATAATTATGAAAGGGGTAACTCAAGGAACCTTAATTTCTGATAATTCAAATTCCAATAAGATGATCCATCTCTTATTAAATAAAAGAGATTGTTTCATCGACGAAAACTTGCATGGATCAATTGAAACAAATCAGAACCTCAGCCTCCGACCCAACAAACCCGAGTGAGCAGAATCAGAAACAAAACAACCAAAGTAACAC
Organism: Calamus simplicifolius; assembly: GCA_900491605.1. NCBI lineage: Eukaryota > Viridiplantae > Streptophyta > Magnoliopsida > Arecales > Arecaceae > Calamus > Calamus simplicifolius. The sequence goes on along the minus strand of UESW01001871.1, from coordinate 152,660 downwards.
AAACAGATCCGCACATAAGTAATTCGAATTAGAGAATAGGAATAATCTCAAATTTTGATTAAAAATCGTAACTTTTAAGGGTTCCAAGCAAGAAAATATTGGGGAAAATAACTAGTTGATAAATCAAATCATACAACCAATCAAAGAATTCCAAAAAGAGGAGATTATTACCTTCAACCAGAAATCCTCGGGCGCAAATCTATAACAGCGACCGGAGAATTTTCCAGACGCCGGGGCGAACAGAACTTCGAATCGAGGGGAAGATTAATACCAGGGAAAATTCAGCGGAGAGGAGCAAAACAAACAAAATCTTCAGCGGAAAAGGAAGGCCCTCGAAAAACACTAACAAAATCTTCTAAAGGGAGAGCAACAAAACCATAACAGGGAAAGGGAGCTTACCCGGATTTGTTTTTGCTTCTATGCGGTGGAGTTTTAAAGGTGGCGGGGGGGTTCCGGCGTCCGGGGTTGACGGCGGAGAGGGGAGGGTTCCGGCGTCCGGGGTTGACGGTGGAGAGGAGCTCGCGGGCGTGGGAGCGAGGGTTTCAGGAAGAAGACCTTGCGGCGTGGGATTAGGGCATCGACTGATGATTAAATGAAACGGTGGACATCCATTTTTTTTTTAACTTTTCGCGACCACCTTTAGCGACCGCCCAAGCGGTCGCTAAAGGTGGTCTTGAAACGATGGACATCCATTTTTTTTTAACTTTTCGCGACCACCTTTAGCGACCGCCCTCAAGCGGTCGCTAAAGGTGGTCTTGAAACGGTGGACATCCATTTTTTTTTAACTTTTCGCGACCACCTTTAGCGACCGCTTGAGGGCGGTCGCTAAAGGTGGTCTTGAAACGGTGGACATCCATTTTTTTTTTAACTTTTCGCTACCACCTTTAGCGACCGCCTGAGGGCGGTCGCTAAAGATGGCTTCTGCGACCGCCCCTTAGCGGTCGCTCGATTTTTTCTGCGCCAAAACCCCAGCCTCTAGTAGTGATTTCAATTCATGACTGCTCTTTAAATTCCTTTTTAACTCAGTTCGGTTCACTTGATTATGTGTCATCGATGGAAGGATTATTATATATGTTGAGTTGAATATCAACACTCTGTTTGGTGGTGGAAATTGAAACTAATTAGATTGACTGAATGAGTTAAAAGAGTGAAGTGTGGACTACACAGCCTACTTCAACTCATGGCGAAGTTATCCTCCCTTTACAGCTGAGTTGCTTTATCTTGATCTATCCCGTTTAAACAATGAAAAAAGCTCTGTATAATGTTGTTTTCTGCCTCTGGAAAGCATGAGTATAGTAGAAAACAGCAAATTTTCAAATGATTTCATGGCAGATAGCCTGGAATTGGGTTGCTTATCTTCATTCTGCATGATTCCAAGCCAAATGGAGCCTAAATATTAGGAGGAAAGCATAAAGAGCTGGTTGTAACAAAGAACCTGGTTGTAACAAAGAACCGAGCACATGCTATGCGCATGTTTTATTAAAGAGAACGGAGTATGTTATGGATAGCCGTGATTCCATAAATCATGATTATTTAATTATAGTTTAGGATTTTAGGATTATGGTTTTAGGTTTTAGGGTTTTGGGTTTTAATTACGTGTTATCAATGGTTTAGGGCATTTAGAGTTTAGGCTGCATTCTCGGCACAAAGGTGTGGATCGGACTGAAGGCAGTGTCAGTCTTGGATAGGACCTTATAGTCGGTCATTCAGGCACACCATGGCACCGCCGGTGCACACCGTTCTATGGGGCGGACCAGCCAACCCAGCCCAATGAATAACTACGGGCTTTTTAACTGCAACAACTTAAATATACGTTATTGGAGCTAAAATTACCTCGGCTGCTGGCACTAGACTTGCCTTGCAATATTGGATCCGCTTGTTAAGGAATTTAGATTGTACTAGATTGTACTCAATCCAATTACCGGACTCGAAGAGCCGGCCGGTATTATTATTTATTGTCACTACCTCCCCGTGTCAGGATTGGGTAATTTGCACGCCAACCGGCTTACTTAGGTGTGGTAGCCATTTCTTTGGCTCCCTCTCCTGAATCAAACCGTAATTCTTTGTCACCCGTCATGATATCATGCATGGTAGGCCTCTACCCATCTCCTGATTTAGGAGAAATATGTACAGGAGCGGCACAAGGCTGAGCCTGACTGCCCGATCGGCCACCTAGGAGGTAACCCGCGATAAGAGATTGAAGCGCCACCGAGGGCGACGAAGGGGAGAAAGGGGCAGCACCGCCGCCAATGGGAGGTTCCCGAAGGAAGAGGACATATAACATCGTGGCAACCCATGCACGTCATCCCGGGGCTCCAGTGAAATGAGCGGCATATATTATAATATCAATATATAAAATTGTCCATGGTTCACAAATGACAATATTTTCATTAAATATCGAGCGCAATAGCCATTGAAGACCGTAACAACCTCTACTGGCTATTTTGTTAATGGGTACAACTTTCAAATTGAACGACTAGCATCTTCAAGAGGCACGCAGAACTGGGGTGTGTGTGTCAAAGGAAAAGTGTTGGAGCAAATATGATGGATTATTATAGAAAGTTAGTAGAGGTGGTTGAAGTTGAATATCCCGGTTGGCCTATAAAACAAACCGTATTGTTTCGTTGCGATTGGTTTGATCCGACAGTTCCTATGGGTAAAAGGGTTTATAACGACTACAATCTAGTTGAAGTCAACCATCGCCAAAGATTGCAGAAATATGAACCATTCATCCTTGCATCCCAAGCTCAACAAGTGTTTTACTGCGGATATCCAAGTTTGCGCAATGACAAGCGAGATTGGTGGGCTGTTTCTAAAATCCTCCCACGTTCAGCAATCATATTAGACGAGAGTTCATCAAGTCAATCACCTGAGTGCCCTGCATTTCAAGAGGATAAGATGGAAATGCATGCAATTGAGGACGATACAAGGGCTCCTGAAACATCAGTTAGAGATCCAAATGGTGATGTCCAAGAAATTGAGGATGCAAATGTTCGATTTCCTTTCGATGATAATGACACAGAATCACAATCCGATACGACATCGAATGTTGAACCAAAATTTGACGAAACAAATGACATTGATTAAATAGATGTTTATTCAAATTCAATTTATTTTATAAGTGCTAAATTTTTACATATTCAATCATTATTCGTAATTATATTGCATGGTTCTTTAGTATTTTCAGTATGTTGGGCCGAGATAGATCTTCCGCCGATGGACAGAGCAAGCAGGGACGTGGCCCTGCCACATCATATCACTTCATGAGCATTGGAGATGGAGAGTTCAGATCTACAGCCTTCGAGTCTCATAGCCGATCAGCACAGACATCGAGAGTTCTTCCCACATCGGCCGCACCGTACTTCGACTGGATGTTGATGGGCAGTAAGTATATAATATTGTAAATATAGTTTATGTGTTAAAGTCAATTACTTATAAATATGAATTTTTTTGCAGCTTTATTGAGTAGCATTCTGTATCGAGCTGGATTGGCTCCATATTCTAGATCCGTTATGATCCCACTGGCTACGATTGGCATCATGTATCTGCGGCCATGAGGGAGTTTTATTTTTCAGAGTTTCATATAAACTTATTAAATATAATTTATCACTGATATAAAATTACTTAATATTAATATATTCTTAAACTAACTGTTTATATAAATGCAGAAAAAGTTTGTGGGACCCTACCATCCATGATGCTGTTAGGGCAGCATGGAATGCTCTTGCGGCACGCCGATACTCCGACATGCTTCATCGTTGGAGGAGATCGGGTGATCGCGCGTCCTATGCATGTGCCGAAGGGTATTTGGCACAACTGGCAGCAGGTGTAAAAGTCTGAGGCCTGGCAAAGGAGGTCCGCATCAGCCACCACAAACCGTCGATCCGAGAAGGCCGATCGTGGCATGGGTCTCTCCTGCCACATTGCGGGGTCCATTTCCATTAAGGAGCACAGACGTGTATGGTAAGAAAACATAAATAATTTAATTACTAATTTAGTAATTTGCAAATACTTACATTTATATCATTTTTTCTGCTTTTGTAGTCTGAGAAAGAGGGCAGAGATCCTGATGAGTTCAACCTATTCAGGGCGACACACAGCAGAATAGACGGTACCTGGGTTGATGCATGATAACAGGGGGTTGCGGTAAGAAATTAGACTTATATTGTAACTGTTTAATTTCTAAACCTTTATTCAGGTTCATATAATGATTCATTTATCATTTATTCTATAATTCAGAGGCACGAGTCGAGGAGCTTCAGTCCTAGGCATCGCAGGTCGACTCCACTGATGGGGGGCCGCCCGTTGAACTCTCACCAGAGGAGAGTCGACGTGTATTTTTGAAAGCTGTTGGTACCCAGCCGCGAGACCGTAGGGTCTACGATCTGGGCGCTAAAGCTTCTACATATTTTTTTAGCTCCACTTCGCACTATTCTGACGATATTCCTCCTGATCGTTTAGACGATATTCGAAATCTATTACAGAGGAGGTTCGACATGAGGTTCAGCAGGAGGTTCGGCAAGAGCTTGCAAACATGAGAGAGTAGATGCGCCAGATTCAAGATTTGGTTTGCCAAATGTCGCAGGGTTCATTCCAGCCTTTGCAGCCTTCCCGTGATTGTGACAGTGCGGATTCTTGATGTATTTTTTTCTATTTTGTGTATTCAAAATTTTTATTATTAATATAATAAAATTTTATAAATTATTAAAAATTTATGATGAATGTTTCGATCAATATTTTTGGATATTTAGCGATAATGTTTTGATTGAATGCAATGAAATTGTATTAAGAGTTTTAATAATATTTTGGTTTTTAAAAAAAAATTCTCGTTGTAATTTTTTTAAAAAATTAAATTCATAATTTTGTGACACATTTGCGATGCATATTGCGTCGCAATATTGCGATGCATTTTAATATAGGGAAAAGAAGATTCAAGAGGCCTGTAACGATCAACATAAAGAAAGACAGATGAGCCAACTTGATATTTTTGGCATTATCATCACAAAGAAGAGATTCCGGATTTTTGTTACTTCATATCTTTGGGGCAAATCGAATCAAGTGACTAAGAAGTTTTGAACTTTCTATTACATATCCGTTGAAATCAGTATTTGTGTGTTTCGGCTTGAGCCGTACGAGATGAAATTCTCATATACGGTTCTCAGAGGGGGAATGCATCGCAATATTGCGACTCATTTTAATGCGTCGTAAAATTGCGATGTAATTTGAGTTGCAGTTTTGCGACCCATTATTGCGACGCAATTTGGAGTCGCTAATGCATCACTTAATTGCGATGACTTATATTTTGTCGTAAAATACTTAATTTTTTTAAGTATTTTAGAAGATGACTAATTCATCCAAAATAAGAGAAAGAGTAAGAGAGCAGATTATGTGATGTAGAAAGTAACGGTTCAGGAACAGACTTTTTAAAAAAATAAAGAAGCATACCAAAAAAATCTAAAATTAAGAAACTTCAGAGAAAACATGCTCATAAACTTTCATAGAATCAGAATTGCAGAGTAAAGGAAAGGTTGATTTGCCCGATGATGATGCACTCCTAGTGTTGGTAGAAGATCTTTCACTAGCGGACAAGATTTCTGGATAAGAAAACTATCTTCCACATGAGGTTCCTTGATCTATATTCAGGGGCAAAGAAGGCGTCCTCAGCTTTGGAGATGAATCCAGAGAGGGGTCGCAGCTTTGGAGATGAATCAAGAGAGAGGGCGATGGCTTTGGGGATGAATCAAGAGAGGGGCGATGGTTTTGGAGAGAGAGGATGACAGCTTTGAAAATAAATCAAAAGAGGGAGCGGCTAGGGTTTCAAGTATGGGTGCAGTTTAGAAAATAAATCAAGAGAGAGGCGGTGGTTTTGAAGATGAAGGGAGGGCAGTGGCTAGTGTTCCAAGTATTTATGCCTAGAATTTAGGGGCAGGTGATGGTCGGTTATAATGGTATGAGGAATAGGGTTTCTTTGGTGGAGCTTGGTAGAGGAGATGGACTAGACTAGGATTTGATAGTAAGAACACTTCAGCCTCATGCCTAGCTCCTTCATGAAAGATCAATTGCTCAAAGCAACGAAAATCTTAAGCCTCACCCCTAACTCCCTTACGGAGGATCAATTGCTCAAGGCAACGAAAATAGAACTTGAAAAATGTTCTCAAAATTTATTTTCTTATATTATATTCTATTTTTTTCATCGTTTCAAGAGAAGGATTTAATAGAACTCTCATGCCATTACAAGGTAAGTTCAACAATTAGAGTAATAAATGATAGGAATTACAAAATATGGTAGAATTATAGAGCAAAGAGTCTTCTTCCCTTCATTTGATTCGACCAAAATGGCAGCAGCAATATATGGTTCCAATTGGAGGCGATGGACTACAATCAAAGAAGGAAGTTTTAGGGTGCCATCCTTCTTTCTTTTCTTTTGTCAATAAGGTCCATATGGGACTCAAGATCCTTTTCAGAATGGTGGAGATGCTAATCTTCATTTCCATTAAAGCATAGCAAGGGATCACCAAATTCTTCCTTATGGGGCGCTAAGGTTGCCAAAATTGTAGGTGGCAACATGGAGGGAGAAGATTGATTCCACATCATCAATCTTAGTCTAGGCGGATCTAATCCATGCAGAGCTCCATGGGTAGGGTATGAATAAGGTTGGAGAAGATCGGATGGTTGTCCAATACTGTCTACTCTGGGGCTTCTTCTGAATATCTTCAGCAAGGTTTTAACAAGAGTAATACACTTCCCTTGAATTATTATAGGACTCAAATAAAATGAAAATGTATGCCCTAAACATTGGACTAAACCAAACTTGACTAACTTAGTAACAGACTGAACTCGACCAACTAGGAAAGAAAAATTACGAGACTTCTAGGATTAAAAGATCCAATAAAATCCTGCAATATTTTTCTCACTCTTGCTTCTGCACCACTGTTAGGTTTGAGATTACACCAGTGGAAGTGTAAACTAAAGCCACACAAAATGATGACCTGTCACCACGCTCCAATAGCATGTTGACTTGGTCAATGTGACCCTGAATACAGTTGTAAAGAATCAAAGAGACCAAAAGCTGCTCAACATCTTTCTCATGTGCATTCAGTTCCTGGACATTCAAATCCAATGTTAATCTAAGACCAATTTTGCTTGGTTAGAGAAAAATAAGTACCAGGCATGGTGCGACTCTTAAACCAAACTCGAGAACAAAATATGGAAATCAAACATCAACCTTTGAAAGCATTTACCAGTACAAACTTAATCAGCATTTATACCGCCATTTTTTAAAAAAGTGAAGCATATGGCAGCATAAAAATTGGCAAAAGGGCTAAATAATTAGTAATTGCTCAAGCAAAACAGATGAATAAATGGGTTAAAAGAATCACCTTTGAAATGAAAGGGATTCAGATTTTAGTATATGGTTTAATAAGCTTGAGTAAAAATTGTACCCTAACTTCTTAACGTTCATTAAGAAGCTGGAGAGCTTAATGGAGTGCTTAATGATCAGAATGATAAGAAGAAAACAAAACAATTTGATTGCCAAAGCAAAAGACAAAGAGATCCAATAGCCTAAAGCTAACAGGAGGGAGGGAAGGGGGGAGAGAGAGAGAGAGAGAGAGAGAGAGAGATAGCGACGAAGAGGGCATCATATTTGGAAAGTTTAGTGGGAGATCGTTCCGATTCAAGGTCTTGGATCTCAACGAGCTCTGCCGAGGAGGGGATGGCATAGGCAGCAACGGCGGCGATGTGGGTGGGGAGGGAGAGGATGAGCTTGGAGACGGAGAGGGCGAGGAGGGAGGAAAGCGCATGGCCAGCACTCAGACTGGCATCTCCCTCGCTTACCAGACCGGCCGCCCATCTCGGCCTCCATGCCCACCCCACAAAGAGCCCTACAAGAACCGCAATCCAGAGAGGGGCAGCAAACAAGGCAAGCTCTGCGACTACGTCTCCAACGGTGGACTTCCTCAAGATCTCAATCATCGCGTCCAGAATCAATGCCATATATTTATCTATCTATCTATCAGGAATTGACAAGAAGAATCCAACGCAATAAACCCTAAGTTGGGTTGGAATCGCGCGGCAGCAGAGCGTCGGAGCAATTCGAGGGTTTTCAGGCGAGAAAGAGAATATCGCTATCTAAAATAAAACAAAATTACCTCCTTCCAGAGAAATCGCTTGAACTTTCCGACTTGCTCACATCCACACTCGGGCTGTACCGCACCGCTCCTCCGACGATATGCTCCCTATTCCCTCAGCCAAAGGCCCTAACCCTAAAAACCCGATCCAGTTCACCGACGGCGCGGAGATCAGCGATCCTCACCGCTCGTTTCCACCATGGATGCCCTAGATCACATCTGGTCCAAGCTTCGCAAAGGAGAAGAGCTAGAGAGAGGAAGCAGAGGTAATAATAGAATTAGAAGGCGTATCGGAGGCGAGAGGGATCTCAAACAAACCCTAGATAAGCACGTATCTCTTCAACACCTGCTTCCCAACGCAGCTTGAACAAGCCCATATGCCAAGGCCAGCAGCCACGCTGTTGATCCAGTCGTCGGTGTCCCTGGCGGCGACCATCCTGCTTTCCATCCCGACATATAGAAGGCTGGCACGGCTAGGGTTTCACTGGTGCGAAGAGGCAATCGGTTCGGTGATAAGGGAGGAAGAAAAAGATGAATGCTTAATTGTCGACGCTTCTCTAAAGCGTCGGCCGTTTTTGGTATATTCCGATGCCGATGCTTGCTGATACAATGTTGATGCTAGGGATTTTTTAGCGTCAGCATCCAAAATAAAATACGATGCCGATGGTACTTGTATTTTTGGATGCAGATGCTAAAATTAGCATTGGCATCCGAAATAAAGAAATTTTTATTTGCTGATGCTTTCAAAAAAAGTGTTGGCAGCGGAAAAATCATCTGATGCTTTTTGAAGCGTTGACATCCTGCGAAAACTCTTGACACGTACCCTATAGCATTGAAAAAAAAAATTGTATAATAAAATTTAGTTGTAGTGTCTCCTCGGCTAGACGGATGATGTAGTCTTGTTTTCGTCGGAGCTTGGATTATTTGTTAACAAGCAGCAGGATGGCGTCAAAAAACCGCGATGGTGCTTTGTCCACCACTCGTTTGGCTTGGCGCGCACTTGCTTTTCTCCTCTCCTTAGCAATGACGTCCGTTGTCTCCATCCAAAGGTGGCGTATATATTTGTACCTGTTGGGGGTAAAATTGTCATTGCATCAATATCCGTGCGAGGAGGCTAAGACCAACCCCCTTCGTAGCTCGGCCCTCTCGGGCTTTCGTGGCTCGGCCTTCCCGGGCTTCCGTAGCTCGGCCTCCCCGGGCTTCCGTAGCTCGGCCTTGAAGCCCGGCTCGGCCTTCCCGGGCTTCCGTGGCTCGGCCACCCCGGGCTTCCGTAGCTCGGCCTTCCCAGGCTTCCGTGGCTCGGTCTCCCCGGGCTTCCGTAGCTCGGCCTTGAAGCCCGGCTCGACCTTCCCGGGCTTCCGTGGCTCGGCCTTCCCGGGCTTCCGTGGCTCGGCCTCATCGGGCTTCCGTAGCTCGGCCTTCCCGGGCTTCCGTGGCTCGGCCTTCCCGGGCTTCCGTGGCTCGACCTTCCCGGGCTTCCGTGGCTCGGCCTTCCCGGGCTTCCGTAGCTCAGCCTCCCCGGGCTTCCGTAGCTCGGCCTTCCCGGGCTTCCATGGCTCGGCCTTCTCGGGCTCCCGTAGCTCGGCCTTCCCGGGCTTCCATAGCTCGGCCTTCCGTAGCTCGGCCTCTCTGGCCTTCCATAGCTCGGCTCTCCCGAACTTTCTGTAGTTCGTTTCCCTCGAGCTTTCATGACCCGGTTTCACTGAACGCCCCACGATCCAATACCCACCTCCGCGGAACCTGACGCAGGAGAGTCTCAGCCTACTGTAACGGCACCCTAGATAAGGAATCATACTGAGAAGTGGTCTAGAACCTATCAAGGCCACCTGAGACCTACACATCTACCAGATCTCAAGCCATCAAGGAGCTCTCTCAGCCGTCGATCCCCTAACAGACAAGATACGGATCCCAACAGCCCCACAACAGCCTAATTCGATCCACTCCCATATCCTAACAACCTCTGAACCTTCCAGAAGGCGCTCAAGATCCAGGTGACAGTCTATAAATAGGACACTCCCAGATTCTCTCAGGTACGCACATGCACGCTCACACCCTCACTCTCCTGCTCTCGCTGGCAGCTCATCGGTGCTCTCGCCCTCTAGAGCTCCCGATTGGCCGCCCCCGGAGAGGCCTTCCGGAGAGATCCACCTCCCCACTTTCTGGTTGATCGCCGATTTCCTACCACTGACTTGAGCGTCGGAGGGTCTTCCGCGGAGGGCCACCCCCAACGCCTCTCGCGCGAGGACTTATGTGCAGGTCCGCCCCACTGGAGATCGACTGTGCCCGAGTCGGAGGACGGATCCCGGCGGCAACAGATTGGCACTAGAGGAAGGGTCTCAAGTCCCATTAAAACTTGAAAAGAGGAGATAAGGATCTAAATCCGGAGTAGAACCTCTCTAATGGCTAATCGGAGAAGAGCAACTTCTGAAGCTCAAGATTAGGTCGCTTCCCAGAGGCCTAATCCAACGAGCGGTGTAGTGCCGCAACCACCACCAGTCGAAACTCCGTCACCTCCTGCCATCCCGATGACCCAGGACAAGTTTGCTTCGCTGGTCCAACAAGTTCAGACTCTAACCCATCTGGTCCAGGAACGCCTCACGGCTCCTCCTGCTCCACACTTTTATAAGGAAGCGGCGATTCCTTCTTCGCCGGCGACTTCCTCCTCCGGTCCGCGCAAATCCGCGGACCCCCCACATCGACCTAGAGGGGCAAGCCGGTCCCGCAAGGCAGTCACAACAGAGATCCTTCCAGATCTCGGCGAGCCCGGTCTCTCTCACCGGTGACCTCCCACCATGATTCGACGCCGTCTCTGATCTTCTCGCCCAGCTCCTCCGCTGGCTGGCGAAGAGGAGATCCGTCGTCAGATCCAGGAAATGCGTCAGGAGCTGGACGCCGCCAAGCAGGCCCATCCGCCCTAGCCCAAGGCGGAGCAGGGCATCCCTTTCTCTAAGAGGATTATGGAGGAAGTGATTCCCTCCCATGTCAAGTTACCATCCGTTGAGCCTTACCACGGCTCTTCTGACCCGGACGACCATCTTAGCAGCTTCCGGTCAATAATGATGTTCCACGGAGCATCTGATGCGGTCCTCTTCCGTGCCTTCCTCTCCACCCTCAGAGGATCCGCCCGAACCTGGTTCAATGCTTTGAAGCCGGGTTCTATTGATTCATTTGACGAGCTGAGCCACATTTTTATTGGCCAGTTCATCAGCAACCGCCGCCACTGACGAAGATCCGACTCCCTCTCTTAAGTTAAGCAGAGAGAGGGGGAGTCCCTGAGAAATTATCTTGGCCGTTTTAATAAGGCCATGTTAGAGGTGGACCACCTCAACCATGAGGTGGCTATGTCTGCCCTGGCTGGGGGAGTCTCGAAGGAGAGCGACTTCTACCTAGCTATGGAGGTCAGCTACCCCCCCAGCCTCTCGGAGATGATGGCCCTGGCGGACAAGTACGCTAGGATCGAAGAATCACGGAGAGTTGCCCGCGCTGAGCAGGCAAAGAAGAAGGAACCCAAAGTTCCCAACAGGCACCGTCCCGCCCGGTGACCAAGCCCGCCTCGCCGCCAGAGAGTCCCTCCGCTACCACCAAGGAATCATTCCCGGAGCCCTCTCAGGCGATTCAACCACTACACTCCGTTGACCGTGCCCCAGGCGCAAATCCTCATGGAGATAGAGCGCCAGCTCCCCCGGCCAATACCTCTCCGAGGGAACCCAATCCGAAGAGATCCTACCAAGTACTGCCGCTATCATAGGGAGCACGGTCACGATACTGAAGAATGCTGGCAGCTGAAAAATAAAATCGAGAGACTGATCCAGCGGGGGCGACTGAATCAGTTCAGGAGGATGCCCGAGCCACAACAACAAGGAGGTGACCGCCAGCCCGAACTTCAACAACCTCCTCCTCCACTGAATCCGCCCGTGATCGGCCGCATTAACATGATTGAGGAAGCCGGCGGATCGAGCCCCATGGGCGACAGTGAAGGATCGGCACCAAAGAAGGCACGAACGGGCGAGCTCTCCTTCTCCGATGATGATCTCCTAGTAGGCATGGGCACTGGGCCGTGCCGTGCCAGGCACGGCCCAGGCCCGTCATGCCAGAAAAATTACTGTGTCGTGCCTGGCACGGCCCATTAACAAATGGGCCGTGCCAGGCACGGCCCATTAAAAAAAAATCAAATTTGGCACGGCCCATGACCCATCAAGATATGGGCCACGGGCCGTGCCTGGCACGGCCCAGCAGGGCCGTTGCTGGGCCGTGCCAAAACGGCCCTTCTGGGCCGTTTTGTGGGCCGTGCCATGGCACGGCCCAGCAGGGCCGTTGCTGGGCCATGCCATGGCATGGCCCAGCATGGCCGTTTTGGCACGGCCCTGCTGGGCCGTGCCAGAACGGCCTTGCTGGGCCATTTTATAGGTCGTGCCAAGGGCCGTGCCATGGCACGGCTGGTGCTAGGAGCACACTGTGCACCTAGGCACCAGCCAGCTGATCGAAGCCATGATCCTGATCGGCGATGATGGATCCGACGATTGCGATCGATCCAAGCCATGATCTTGATCGATGATGATCGATTAGATCGTTGCGATCAATCCGATCGAAGACGATCCGACGGTTGCGATTGATCCAAGCCATGATCCCGATCGGGGATGATCGATCCGATGGTTGCAATCCATCCAATCGGAGACGATCCGACGGTTGCGATCGATCCAAGCCATGATCCCGATCGGCGATGATCAATCCAACAGTTGCGATCCATCCGATCGGAGACGATCTGATGGTTACGATCGATACAAGCCATGATCCCGATCGACAATGATCGATTGGACTGTTGCGATCAATCCGATCGGAGATGATCCGATGTCTGCGATCGATCCAAGCCATGATCATGATCGGCGATGATCAATCCGACGGTTGCGATCCATCTGATCGGAGATGATCCGACGTCTGCGATCGATCCAAGCCATGATCCCGATCGGCAATGATCAATCCGATGGTTGCGATCCATCCGATCGAAGATGATTCGACGTCTGGATCGATCCAAGCCATGATTCCAGTCGGCGATGATCAATCCGACGGTTGCGATCAATCTGATCGAAGACGATCCGACGGTTGCGATCGATCCAAGCCATGATCTCGATCGGTGATGATCAATCCAACAGTTGCGATCCATCCGATCGGAGACGATCCGATGGTTGCAACCGATCCAAGCCATGATCCCGATCGATAATGATCGATTGGACTATTGCGATCCATCTGATCGGAGATGATCTGATGTCTACGATCGACCAAGCCATGATCCCAATCAAGGATGATCGATTCGACGGTTGCGATCGATCCGATTGGAGACGATCCGACGATTGCGATCGATCTATGCCATGATCCTGATCGGCGATGATCGATCCGACGGTTGCGATCCATTCGATCGGCGATGATCCGATGGTTGTGATTGATCCAAGCCATGATCCCGATCGGCGATGATCGATCTGATCAAAGACGATCAGACGGTTGCGATCGATCCATGCCATGATCCTGATCTGCTATTATTGATCGAACGGTTGCGATCTATCCAATCAGAGACGATCCGACGATTGCGATCGATCCAAGCTATGATCCCGATCAGCGATGATCGATCGGACCATTGTGATCAATCCAATCGGAGACGATCCGACGTCTTCGATCGATCCAAGCCATGATCCCGATCGGCAATGATCAATCCGATGGTTGTGATCGATCCAAGCCATGATCCCGATCGGCGATGATTGATCCGACGGTTGCGATCAATCCAAGCCATGATCCCGATTGGTGATGATCGATCGAACCATTGCGATCGATCCGATCAGAGACGATCCAACGGTTGCGATCGATTCAAGCCATGATCCCGATCGGGGATGATCAATCCAACGGTTGTGATCTATCCCATCGAAGATGATCCGACAGTTGCGATCGATCCAAGCCATGATCCCGATCGGCGATGATCGATCCAACGGTTGCGATCCATCCGATCGGCGATGATCCGATGGTTGCGATCTATCTATTTTTTTCTTCTTACTTATTGTATTATGTTCTAGAGGTCAGGCCTAGCCCCCCTCCCTTCTGTACCATTTTAATTTTAAATTAATAAACTGGTAGGGGTCTGTGCCAAACCCCCCATCATTATGGTGGCTTTATATTAATAAAATTTCTTTATTCCTAATAATTTTTTAATTTATCAAAAAAATATATTTTTTATAAATTTTTTTATTTGAGCTGTTCATGGGCCAGGCCCCAGGTGGGCCATGCCTGGCACGGCCCAGGCCCACTTGGGCCATGCCTGGCATGGCCCACCTGGGCCGGCACGGCCCAGGCCCACCTGGGCCGTGCCTGGCACGGCCCACCTGGGCCGGCACGGCTCAGGCCCACCTGGGCCGGCACGGCTCAGGCCCACCTGGGCCGTGCCGGGCACGGCCCAGGTGGGCCGTGCCGGCCTAGGTGGGCCGTGCCGGCACGGCACGACGGGCCGGCCCAGGCCCGTCATGGGCCGTGCCGTGCTGGGCCAACAGAAAAAATTTTCTGAGCCCGGCACGGCCCGGTAAACTGGGCCATGTCGACACGGCCCGGTACTGTAGCAGTGCCGGGCCGTGCCTGGCATGGCCCATCAGGGCCTGGGCCGTGCCGTGCCATGGGCGGCACGGCCCAGTGCCCACCTCTATCTCCTAGGGATACAGCTTCCCCATGATGACGCACTAGTTGTATCCCTTAATTTGAATAACTATGATGTAAGCCGAATCCTAGTTGATAGTGGAAGTTCGGTAAATGTTTTGTACCTCGGTGTGTTTGCCAGGATGAAATTACTCATGGAAAACCTTCGAGCCGTGGATTCCACCTTGATGGGATTCACAGGCGACGTCGTCGTCCCGGAAGGGGTCATCACCCTGACGGTCCGCGCGGGAACCTGGCCCCTTGTGACCATTGTCCAGACAGACTTCTTAGTAACCGACCTCAGATCCTCCTACAACGCAATATTCGGCAGGCCCGGTCTAATGTCCCTCAAGGCAGTTGTCTTCATCCCACATCTATCCATGAAGTTTCCCACCGAGCTAGGAGTTGGAGTTGCTCGGGGAAGTCAGGCCATGGCTCGGCAGTGCTTTGTTACAAGCCTTCAGTCTAGAATGCCAGAAGTTGATGGGCTGGATGCTCGCGAGGACTTCGCCGAACAGAGGGGAGAACCGGCAGAGGAATTGGAGGTCCCATTGGATGAGGCTCGTCCCGACCGAACTATAAAGATCGGATCGCTGCTCAAAGGAGAGTCTCGACACAAATTGATCAGGTTCCTCTGAGGTAACGCTGACGTCTTCGCCTGGTCCGCCTCCGACATGCCAGGGATCAGTCCCGAAGTTCTCGTCCATCATCTCAATGTTGACGAGATACACAGGCCAGTCAAGCAGAAAAAGAGAAGCTTCGCCCCGGAATGACAAAAGGCCATTGAAGAAGAAGTAGACAAACTCATCAAGGCTAATTTCGTCCGGGAGGTAAATTATCCGAGCTGGCTATCAAACGTTGTCATGGTGAAGAAGTCGAACGGCAAATGGAGAATCTGCATCGACTTCACCGACCTCAACAAAGCCTGTCCGAAGGACAGCTTCCCCCTCCCTCGGATCGACCAGCTCGTGGATGCCACCTCAGGCCACCAGATGCTGTCATTCATGGACGCCTATTCAGGCTACAATCAGATCCGAATGGCCCCTGAAGATGAAGAAAAAACCGCCTTTATAACCGACCGAGGTACTTACTGTTATCGCGTTATGCCTTTTGGTCTTAAAAATGCAGGTGCCACCTACCAGAGGCTGGTCAACAAAGTATTCAATGAGCAAATTGGCCGAAATATGGAGGTGTACATGGACGACATGCTGGTCAAAAGCAAGGAGGCATCACAGCATGTCGACGACCTCACAGAGAGCTTTGCCACGCTGCGCAAGTACGGGATGAGACTCAACCCGACCAAATGTGCCTTCGGTGTTAACTCCGGGAAGTTTCTCGGCTTCATGGTCTCCCAGCGAGGTATCGAAGCCAACCCCCAGAAGATTCAAGCTCTCCAACAAATGGCGCCCCCGGCATCTGTCAAAGAGGTCCAACGCCTAACCGGGAAGATAGCGGCCCTAAACCGCTTCGTGGCGCGGTCGGCCGAGAGATGCCTCCCCTTCTTCAAAACTCTCCGATCGGCCAAAAATTTCTAGTGGACTCCCGAATGCCAAAAGTCATTTCAAGATCTCAAGAAGTACCTTGGCTCGCCCCCACTCCTTAGTAGTCCGGCCCCTGGGGAGACCCTATTCATGTACCTGGCTATTTCGGAAGGTGCGGTTTGCTCGGTGCTAATCAAAGAAGAAGGCAAAGTCCAAAAGCCGATCTACTATGTCAGCAGGCTACTCCGCGATGCGGAGACAAGGTACAGCAGAATTGAAAAGATGGTGTTGGCCTTAATCACCTTAGTTCGGAAGCTACGGCCGTACTTCCAAGCACATTCTGTGACGGTCCTGACCGACCAACCCATCAAGGCGGTGATCCACCATCCCGAGACGTCGGGGAGAATGACCAAATGGGTCGTCGAGCTAAGCGAGCATGACATACATTTTCAGCCTCGTCCAGCCATCAAAGCCTAGGTGCTTGCCGACTTCCTCCTCGAGTGTACCATCCCGGAGGATGGTTCTACCCCAGACTCCTCCGAGGAACCAAAAGCTGGAGCCCGGTGGCTCCTCCATGTCGATGGGTCATCTAATGCCCATTGCTCCGGTACGGGCCTGGTTCTCACCAGTCCGGAGGGGATAACCTTCGAATATGGCATCTGATTCTCCTTCCTGGCCTCCAACAACGAAGCTGAGTACGAAGCCCTGTTAGCCGGCCTCCGAATCGCCCGCAATCTGAAGGTGGAGAAGCTTAATGCCTTCACCGACTCTCAGCTGGTAGCCGGCCATGTACGAGGAGAGTTTGAAGCCCGGGTGTAACATCCTGAAAACCTTGTAATCTATGGCATTTTTAGTTAAAATGAAAGTCAGAAAGTTTTCTTGAAATATGGGTGTGTTGGCCTTTTGATAAATGTAAAGAGAAGAAATTTTGGAGTAAATAAGTATATTTCTAAATGTTAATGAGTCTGATTTGAGAAATTGAGAGACTTAAGTTTTAATGGGTTTAAATCACAAGAAAAATCAAGTTTAGTTTGAGTTTTATCCTAAAATGACGTTTTTAGTGGTTGGAGTCGACCCTAATCAGAGTGGAGTCGACTCCGGCACGGTTTTAAACTTTCGGCACGCCCTACTTTTCAGGAGTCGACCCCTACTTTTCTGGAGTCGACCCCTATTCTGCTGGAGCCGACTCCCAATCTGTTCGAGCCGACTCCGCGACGGCAGGTTTTTCTGAGTTAAATCTTGAGAAATTCATATTTAATCCGTTTCAAGTCCGATTTGGATGCCGTTTGAACCGTTGGATTTCTAAAATCGAGTTCTTCAAGATGGTAAAGTCTTTTCTTAGAAATGTTACATAAAAGTATCGATTTAAGTAAAAAAGGATGATCTGGGCTATAAATCTATTAAAAAAATGCTATATCAGGGGCAAAATGGGAAAAGGCTCCGATGTCAATTGCAAATTGTGTTAAGGGCAACTTAGGAAAGAAAATATAAGGGCAAAATATCATGGTTATAAGTGAGCCACGTGTTTTCCAAAAAGCGTGCGTTAAGAGTGTTTGAGGGTAAAAGGGAGATTTGGCATGCCTTAACCCTTAAGTTTCCAATGACTTGGTCCCCAAGTCATTAGAGAAAAAGGGAAACGTGGGTTCAGCCAGAAAAGAAAGAAAGAAAGAAAGAAAGAAAGAAGAGAGAAAAGAGAGGAAAAGGAAGAAGAAGAAGAAGAAAAAGGAGGAAGAAAGAGAAAGGGAAAGGGAAGCTTGGGGGTTTGTGCTCGACTCCAGGTAAGCTATAGCTTCCCTAGATCTTGTATGACTTTAGATTTTCTTAGATTAGTGTATTTTGAGGTAATAGTAGAAGTAATCTTGAGTAGAGATAGGGTGGAAGAAAATAATGAGATATTAGAGGATAGATCATGTATGCATGCATGGTTCATGGGAAAACCTCGTGTGGAGGTAATCCTAATAGCTATTGTATCTGTATGTTGACGTAGGTCAAGAGGGTTATTCCAGGGAGCCGAAATACCAGAGTTGAGTACCAGTTGTACCAGTCGAGGAGTAACCTACTAAGGTGAGTGGATTTCTCATCTAGCAATGAGAGGTTAATTTGAGCTAGTATAATGAGATTAATACCTAGTTATGGTATGTTATGTTTAGCAGAGTATGTATGTTTTAAATATGAGAAATGAGAACCTAGTATATGATAATCTGATAAATGAGTTTTGAGCATAAACACATAAGCATGAGTTTCGATGAGGGAATTTTTAATGTATACATGGCATATTTGCATGATAAAGCTTTACAAATGATGTATGAGTCATACTGAGCATCAGGCAGCTAGGGGGCTGATCACCCTTTAGACTGTACTGTAGCATGAGCATTGCACACTACTATCGAGCCGGCACCTCCTTGCGAACAGATCGTACGATGAACCCCAGAATCAGGGGTGAGTGCATGCCTAACCAGGCCAGTGGGGCTGGTTGTGAGCAGCCCGTGGGGGCATGAATCATAGCTCAGTGGAGCTGATTACTATATATAGCCCGTGGGGGCAGAGAGAAAACCCGAGGTTCCAGGGTTAAGGAACAAAGCACTTTGCCAGGTGAACCGCACGGGTAAGGGGTGCTATTTGTGCGGGGATCCTGTTGCTAGTCACGCACCCGATGAGAGTACACCTACAGAAGGGCGACTGTAGGGTGGTACCTCAGAGGCATTACACACACAGCCCAGCATCATGAGATCTAAAAGCATATGTTGTGATATAAAAAGGGCCAATGGGCCAAATAGTTATCCCGAGAGGGAGAGCTTACTTGAGATGCCAGTGGGCAAGCAGATCCTGATGGGAGTCTGGGTTGTAGATAAAGAATGCATATCTTCATATTGTAATGCATGAAGTTTTATTTTAATGAGTTATCTTTCAGTGAAGAGTTATTATAGAGTATTCCAGTACTGATATGTTATTTGAAGAATAAGCTACATTTTATTTTATCTGATATCATGTTAAAAATGTACTTTGAGTTGTACAAGTTAAATAGTTTCAGCATACGATTGAAATTAAGAGGTTATGGTTCTCTATTTCTCCATAGTTAGATGGTTATCCAGTCACTGGGACTTAGGTCTCATCCCTCTATGATTTAAATGTTCTTTCAGATCAGTGAGTATTTCTGCCAGGATCACAAGATAAACA
>UESW01001871.1:0-131175 GCA_900491605.1 Calamus simplicifolius | reverse complement strand
TCGGGTCGTCGCTGATCGGAAGGATTGCAACCATCGGATCGATCATCACCGATTGGGATCATCGAACGATGCTCCTAATTTAACTTGATTCAGGTTCGATCAGAGTTTGATCTAAATTGATATCGAAGCAATGCTTCATATTATACTTAATTTGGGCTCCATCATCTTGGTTTGAACTAACCCGATCTTGAAGCAGCACTCTAAAAAGACTTGATTTAGGTTTGTTGTTTTATCGAACCCGATTTTAAGGCAACGCTTTAGATTTGATCTGATTTGGGTTTATTCTAAGTTTGATCAAACCTAATCTTAGTACAATGCTCTCGATTAAACTTGATTTGGGTATTATCTTTAACTTCATCGAGCTTTTAATCTTAGAGCAACACTCAAAATTAGACTTGATTAGCGTTTGATCTAACCTGATCATGATGCAGCATCACTCCATATTGAACTTGATTCATCTTAGAGCTAAGATTGATCCAACTCGACCTTAGAGAAATGCTCCATATCGAACTTTATTTTGAGTTTGACCTAAGTTCGATCCGACCCTATCTTGGAACAATGCATTAAATTGCATTTGATTCATATTTGATTTGAGTTTGAACCAAATCAATCTTGGAGGAATGCAGCATATTTCACTTAATTCAAGATTGATATAAGTTTGATCCAATACGATCTTTGAGGAATGCTCTACATCGAACTTGATTTGTGCCTGATCTTGGTTTGACCAAGCTCAACATAAGATCAAGGCTCCATATTGAACTTAATTCTGATTTGATCAACGTTTAGTTGAACCCGATCTTAGAGCAATGTTACATATTTGATTTGTTCCATGTCCGATTTAAGTTTAATCCACCCTGATCTTAGAGAAATGCTTTAAATTGAACTTGATTGGGGTTTGATCAAAAGTTGATTGAGTTTGATATAACAATAATAGAATCTAGATTGGACTTGATTTGGGTTTGATATAAGTTTGATCCAACTCGATCCTCGAGCAACGCTCTCGATTTGACTTGGTTTGGGTTTGATCCAACCTTTTCTTAGAACAATGCTGCAAATTAGATTTGATTCATGTGGATCTAATTTGATCTAACCTGGTCTTGTTGCAATGCTTTAGATTGGACTTATTTTGAAATTTGATCTAAGTTTGGCTCGACCCGATCTTGGAGCATCACTTCCAATTGGACTTGACTTAGAAGGTTTGATTTAAGTTTTTTGATCCAATCCGAACTTAGAGCAACATTGCAAATTCAAATTGATTTAGCCTTGATATGGCCCGATCTTGTAGCAACGCTCCAGATTGAACTTCATTTAGCTTGATGTAGGTTAGATCTAATCCAATCATGGAGTAATGCTTCGATTGAACTTGATTTTAGTTTGATTTCACCCAATATTGGTGTAACGCTCGAGAATGAACTTTATTTGGGTCTGAACTTGATTTGTGTAGCTCCATCTAACCCGATCTTAGAAATTAGCTCTACATTTAACTTTATTTAGGATTGATCTTAATTTTATCCAACCCGATATTATATAAGTGCTCTAGATTGAACTTGATTTGTGTTTGATTTAATTTGATCTAACCATATCTTGAATCAACACTCTAAATTGAAGTTGATTCATGTTTGATGTAAATTTTATCCGACCCAATCTCGGAGCAATTGTCTAGATAGGATCTGATTTGGGTTTAACTTGAACTTGGTTCAACCCAGTGTTGAAAAATATCTCTAAGTAACTCTCTAGATTGTACTTGATTCGAATTTGGTCTAATTTGATCTAACTTTGATCTATCAATATTGGAGGAATGCTCGAGATTGTACTTAATTGAGGTTTGATCTAAGTTTGATCCAACACAATCTTGAAACGATGCTCCACGTTGGACTTGACTCATGTTTGATTTAAGTTTGATCTAATTTCAATCTTGGAGCAACGCTCCTTATGAGATTTTATTTGGGTCCGATCTTAGTTTGATCTAACCCGAATTGTGCCAATGCCCGAGATTCGACTTGATTCAGAATTGACATTGGTTTGATCTAACCCAATTTTTAAACTAAATTCAAGTTTGATCTTCGTTTCATTCAAACTAATCTTGTGGAGTATTGCTCTAGATTGGACTTGATTCAGGTTCGATCAAATGAAAAGAGTTCAAGTTTGATCTAGGCCGATCATATTAAAATGTTTTAGATTGAAATTGATTCGGGCTTGATCTTATTTGATCTGAACTAATCATGGAGTAACACTCTAAATTGAACTCGATTCGGGTTTGACCTAACTTGATCTTCAAACAATGCTCCTAATTTAACTTGATTCAGGTTCGATCAGAGTTTGATCTAAATTGATATCGAAGCAATGCTTCATATTATACTTAATTTGGGCTCCATCATCTTGGTTTGAACTAACCCGATCTTGAAGCAGCACTCTAAAAAAGACTTGATTTGGGTTTGTTGTTTTATCGAACCCGATTTTAAGGCAACGCTTTAGATTTGATCTGATTTGGGTTTATTCTAAGTTTGATCGGATGGATCGATCGCAACCGATCCAAGCTATGATCCCGATCGGCGATGATTGATCGGACCATTGCGATCAATCCGATCGGAGACGATCCGACGGTTACGATCGATCCAAGCCATGATCCCATTCGGTGATAATCGATCCATGCCATGATCCCGATCGGTGATGATTGATCCGACGGTTGCGATCCATTCGATCGGCGATGATCCGACAATTGCGATCAGTCCAAGCCATGATCCCGATCGGCGATGATCGATCCGACGGTTGCGATCCATCCGATCGGAGATGATCCGACGGTTGCGATCGATCCAACCCATGATCCCGATCGGCGATGATCAATCCAACAGTTGCAATCCATCCAATCGGAGACGATCCAATGGTTGCGATCGATCCAAGCCATGATCCCCATCGGCAATGATCGATCGAACTGTTGCGATCAATCCGATCGAAGACGATCCGATGTCTACGATCGATCCAAGCCATGATCACGATCGGAGATGATCAATCCGATGGTTGCGATCCATCCGATCGGAGATGATCCGATGTTTGCGATCGATCCAAGCCATGATCTCGATCGGCGATGATCAATCCGACGGTTGCGATCCATCCGATCGGAGATGATCCGACGTCTGCGATCGATCCAAGCCATGATCCCGATCGGCAATGATCAATCTGACAGTTGCAATCCATCCGATCGGAGACAATCCGATGGTTACGATCGATCCAAGCCATGATCCCGATCGACGATGATCGATCAGATCGTTGCGATCAATCCGATCGAAGATGATCCAACAGTTGCGATCGATCCAAGCCATGATCCCAATCGGGGATGATCGATCCGACGGTTGCGATCGATCCGATCGGAGATGATCTGACGGTTGTGATCGATCCATGCCATGATCCTGATCGGCGATGATCGATCCGACGGTTGCGATCCATTCGATTAGTGATGATCCGACGGTTGCGATCGATCCAAGCCATGATCCCGATCGGCGATGATCGATCCGATCCGAGATGATCCGACGGTTGCGATCGATCCATGCCATGATCCTGATCGGCGATTATCGATCCATTTTAATTTTAAATTAATAAACTGGAAGGGGTCTATGCCAAACCCCCCACCATTATGGTGGCTTTATATTAATAAAATTTCTTTATTCCTAATAATTTTTAATTTATCTAATAATTTTTTAATTTATCAAATAATTTTTTTATTTGAGCTGCATGGGCCAGGCCCCAGTGGGCCGTGCCTGGCACCGCCCAGGCCACCCTGGGCCATGCCTGGCACGGCCCACCTGGGCCGGCACGGCTCAGGCCCACTTGGGCCGTGCTGGCACGGCACGACGGGCCAGCCCAAGCCCGTCATGGGCCGTGTCGTGCTGGGCCAACAGAAAAAATTTTCTGGGCCCGGCACGGCCCGATACTATAGCAGTGCCGGGCCGTGCCTAGCACGGCCCATCAGGGCCTGGAACGTGCCGTGCCATGGGCGGTACGGCCCAGTGCCCACCTCTACCCCTAAAGCCCTAAACCCTTAACCCTAAACGCTTAAACCCTTAACACTTAAACCTAAACCCTAAAACCCCAGCCTAAAACCCTAAATCCTAAACCCCAAACCCCTAAACCTCTAAACACAAACCCCAAAACCTAAACCTAAACCCGAAAAAACCTAAACCAAAACCATAAAACCCTAAAACCCTAAAACCTAAATGCTAAACACTAAACACTAAAAACCCTAAAAATCCTAAACCCAAAGAACCCTAAACCCTAAAAACCCTAAACCATTACCTTAAAACCGAAACCCTAAAAACCTTAAACCCTAAACAATTAAACCCTTAAACCCTAAACCCTTAAACCCCTAAACCCTAGACCCTTAAACCCTTAAACCCTAAACCCTAAACCCGAAACCCTAAACCCTAAACCCTAAACCCTAAAACCAAAACCATAAACCATAAACCCTAAACCCTAGACCCTAAAACCATAAACCCCTAAACCCTAAAAACCCTATACCATAAAACCAAAAAAACCCTAAACCCTTAAACCCTAAACCCTAAAGCCATAAAGCCCTAAAGCCCAAAACCCTAAACCCTAAACCCTAAAAACCCTAAACCCTTAAACCCTTAACCCCTAAAACCCTAAAACCCGAAATCCTTAAACCCTAAAACCCTAAATCCTAAACCCAAAACCATAAACCCTAAACCCCTAAACCCTTAAAACCCTTAACCTACCCTAAACCCTAAAACCCTAAAACCATAAAACCTAAAACCTTAAACCCTAAACCCTAAACCCCTAAAATACTAAAACCCTAAAAACCTAAACTCTAAAAACCCTAAAAACCCTAAACCCTTAAACCTCAAACCCTAAACCCTTAAACCCTAAACCCTAAACCCTAAACCCTTAAACAATTAAACCCTAAACCCTTAAACCCTAAAGCCCTAAAGCCCTAAAGCCCCAAAACCCTAATACCCTAATACCCTAAACCCTAAAACCTAAAACCCTTAAAACCTAAAAAAACCTAAACCCTAAACTTAGAGCAACGCACTAGATTGGACTTGATTTAGGTTTGATCTAAATTTGATCCAACCGATCTTAGAGCAATTTTTTTTTTTTTTTGAAAGTTAAAGGTGTGATTTGTATTAATCAGGGAGTTATAAGTACAAGAAACCGGGACAGAGCCCGAAAAGCAAAACTAGCAAGGAAATACATCCACCAAAAGATTGAAAACCTCAAACCGAGGATAACCAGACTAGAGGGGAGCCTCCAAAAGTCTAACAAAGAGATTACAAGGACAATAACAGGTTATCAACTCAAAAGGGATGTGGAGAGCTGCCATCTATCAATCAAATGGAGATTTGTTGCATTTTTGGGGAAAGTAGCACCATCCAACTTCATCTAATCGAATCCATAATCTTAGTGACAATTCCGTTTTCATTCAGAGGCAAACGCCCATGCTTGCGGGAGTTTCTTTCAAACCATATGAAGTACAAAGTAGCTCCCAAGGCAAGCCTGCAAACAATGGAATGAAAAGAGCATCCTTTGATATTTCTGCAAAGCCACGGCCTCAGAGTCACCAAGAGGATGGGTAGTGCGCTAAGTGACATTTGCTAGTGATTGTAGACCAAACCCGAGAAGAGAATGGACAATTGAAAAACAGATGGTCATGATCCTCAGTTCTTCCATGACATAAATAGCATGTCATATGACAAAGATTTCCAAAAGAGATCAGGCGATCCTGGGTAGAAAGCCTACCTCTAATGGCTAACCATAAAATGAAGGAATGCCTTGGAACATGATGCTTAAACCAGACTAAATGGGCCCAATCAACACGTTGGGAAGGAGACCGAAGAATATTCCAAGCTCTTTTAATAGAGAAAGCAGTAGATCCTTCCCATAATACTTTATCATGACAGCTACAGTCGGGCAAAGGGAGGGAACTGGCATCAGATTTCAAAGTGATTAGCTCAGGCAAATTAGCGGCAGGCCACCTCCAATTTCCAGCAGAAATAATGGCACTAACCTTAGCATCTTTGGTAAGGCCCGAGTCGGTAATAACTCTAGCATTGGAAGAAGAGCAAATAGGGCCTTGAGGTCTCCATGAATCAAATCAAAGGGAGGTGCTATCACCATTCCCCACCTTTACAGAAATGAAATTCTTCACTCTATCCCGAATCTTGAGGATTTTCCTCCAAGTCCAAGAGCAATTCCAAGGGACTTTTGCAACCCAGAAGTGTTCTTTGTGCAGCAGATTTAACTTTACCCAAGCAGCCCATAAGGAGTTAGAGCAAGGATTGCATAATAACCAAATGTGCCGAGCCATTGAGGTAGCATTCCAGTCACGGACCTTCTTGATACCCAGACCCCTTCATCCTTAGGAGTAGAGATGACTGACCAAGAGACTTTAGCTCCATACCGATTCAAAGAAACTCCGTTCCATAAAAAGGCCGAAAGAATACTTTCAATTTCTTTAGTGACTTTGACCGGAAGAATGAAGTGGGCACTCCAAAAAGACTGAATACTAAAGATTACAGATTGTATGAGTTGCAGTCTGCCAGCATAGGAGAGGAAACGATTAGTCCAAACCTTGATCCTCCTTACAATACGGTCAACCAAAGCATGACAATCAAGAGCTTTGAGCTTCATGGAAGTTAGAGGAACACCCAGATATCTGATTGGGAAAGAACCAAGAGAAAATCCCAACAAGTTTGTAAAATCTCGATGGAGATGGACTGAAGCACCCGAGAGGAAAATGAAGCTTTTTGACTTATTAGGAATGAGACCTGAGAGGGAGGAGAAAGTATCAAGAGCATCTTTTACCACTCTGATAGAGTTCAAATCTCCGCGGCAGAAAACCATCAGATCATCTTTTTTTTTTTGAAAAGTAAAGGTGTGAAATGTATTAATAGTGTGAAAAGGAGTTGAAAGTACAGGTACTCGGGGCATTCCCCGGAGGTCTAAAGAAGCAATGGGGATACACCACCAAAAAGGTAAATATCCTTAGACTAATGGAAGAGAAGAAACATCCAAAAAAAAAAAAAAAAAAAAAAACAATCGTGATGGAGTCACGGAGGAAAAAAAAACAATCGTGATGGAGTCACGGTAGAAATAACAAAGGGCTTCAGCTCGAGATAGAGGAAGGGAGCTGCCACTTTTCAATCAATTTTTGATGACCCTCCTTCCTGGGAAAAATAGCACCATCCAAACTCGCCCTAACAGAGTCCATAATCTTTGAAAGGATCCCAGCTTCATTAAGAGGTCTTTGGCCATGCTTGCGAGAGTTCCTTTCAAACCAAATGAGGTACAAAGAAGCTCCCAAAGCCAGTCTGCAAATAATTGAATGAAGGGATTTGCCTTTGATATTCCTGCAGAGCCACGGTCTCAAGAGCTCCCAAGATGAAGGATAATGCTCAAAATCGCACAAACTGGCAATAGAAGACCAGATCCGAAAGGAAAAAGGGCAGCTGAAAATAGATGGCTATGATCCTCTGTATGGTCTTGGCATAGAAAGCAGGATAAGGAGAGATGACCTTGAACACCAAAGGAATGGAGACGATCTTGAGTAGAGAGTCTACCTCTGATAGCAAGCCATAAAATAAATGAGTGCCTAGGCACATGATGAGGAAACCAAAGAAGATGCGCCCAGTCCACACGGCCGCTCGGAGTCCGGATGCAATTCCAAACACCCTTAATAGAGAAGGCTGGGGAACCATCCAAAGAATCTTGTCCTGATGGCTGCAATCAGGGGGATCAAGGGATCTAGAGTCTTCCTTCAAAGCTATCAGCTCAATAGAATTAGCTACCGGCCATCTCCATGAGCCGCCAAAATAATGTCACTAACCTTTGCATTTATCCCAAGTCCGGAGTCGGAAATGACTCTAGCATGAGAGGAGGAACAAATAGGGCCAAGAGGCCTCCAAGAATCAAACCAAAGGGAAGTATCTCCACCATTCCCTACATTGACGGAGATGAAAGCCCTGATTCTGTCCCGAAGCTTTAGGATTTTCCTCCAGGTCCAAGAGCAGTTCCAAGGAACTTTTGCCACCCAGAAGTGGTCTTTATGCAGCAGATTCCTCTTGACCCAAGCAGCCCACAGGGAATTAGAGCAGGGCTGGCAAAGAAGCCAAATATAACGGGTCATGGAGGCAGTGTTCCAATCACGAATCTTTTTGATTCCCAATCCTCCTTCGGGTTTCGGACAAGAGATATCACTCCAAGCAACTTTAGCACCAGAGTGACTTAAGGAAGTACCTTTCCATAAGAAAGCAGAGAGAATACCCTCTATATCTTTGATGACTTTGACTGGTAGAATAAAGTGGGAGCTCCAAAAAGTCTGGATACTGAATATAATTGATTGAATAAGTTGAAGCCTTCCAGCATAGGAGAGGAAGCGATTAGTCCAGAGCTTGATCCTCTTCAATATACGATCCACCAAGGCTTGACAGTCCAAAGCTTTGAGCTTCGAGGAGATGAGAGGAACCCCCAAATATCTAATAGGAAATGAACCCATATTGTATCCTATGAAGTTTGCAAGATCATGTTGCGAGGAAGCAGTCATACCCGAGAGAAAGATGGAACTTTTAGAGCTGTTTGGGGTTAAGCCCGATAGAGAGGAGAAGGTATCAAGGGCATTCTTCACTACTTGGACAGAATTAAGATCCCCCCGACAGAAAACCAGCAGGTCATCCGCAAAGCAAAGATGAGATAAATTTGATTTCCGGCATCTCCAATGAAATTTGAAAGTGGTGGAAGCTTGGATTTTAAACTCAAGAATCCTAGAGAAGACATCCATGCAAATGACAAATAAATAAGGTGAGATAGGATCACCTTGACGGAGGCCTTTCTTCCCTTCAAAGAAACCATTGAGTTCCCCATTAATAGAAATAGAGTACTTGGCAGAGGTGACACACGCCTTGATCCAGCCGATAAAGATCGTAGGGAATCCAAGATGCAGAAGGGTATCCCAAAGGAAGTCCCACCGGACCGAATCAAAAGCCTTCATAAGATCAATTTTGAGAGTACAATTTGGGGTTGACGAAGGGAGATGATATCCACGAACTAGCTCCTGGGCCATAAGAATGTTGTCCCCAATATGTCTATCTTGGACAAAGGCAGACTGGGCGTTGTTGATAATAGACGGAAGAACTGCTTTAAGACGACTAGCAAGGAGCTTTGAAATACATTTGTAGATAGAATTGCAGCATGAAATAGGTCTAAAGTCCTTTAATTTAGAGGCATTAGGAACTTTAGGGATGAGAGCCACAATAGTGCAATTTGCTTCCTTGAGGAGAATCCCATTAGAGAAGAAATCCTTAATAGCTTTTGAGATATCAGCTCCCACAATATGCCAAGTCCGATGGAAGAAGTAAGCATTGAAACCGTCCGGACCAGGTGATTTATTAGGGTGGAGACTGAAGAAAGCAGATTTGATTTCATCTTCGGAGAAGTCGCAGCTTAACATAGAAGCTTGTTCAGGAGATAGGATCCTTTCTTTGAAGAAACAGGACATAATGCTGCCATCATAAGTAGATTTGCAATCCGAGCCGAGGAGCAACTTATAGAAATGAACAACCTCACGAGAGATCTGATCCTTATCCCTGATCCAATCCCCATTATCCTTCTGAATAGACAGAATTTTGTTCACATTGGATCTACCCTTGATAGAGTTGAGAAAGAAAGCTGAATTGTGATCTCCTTCTTTCAGCCACTGAATGCGACTACGCTGCCTAGCGTAGCTTTCTTTCCCTCTAGAGACAAGCGACAGTCTCTTGGCACAATCAATTGCCTTCTCCAGCAGATGAACATCATTATTCCCAGACGCAATTGAAGCTTGCAGATCAGCAAGCTCGGTGCGAATGAGAATTAGATCGCCATTTATTAACTTGTTCTTAGTCTGGCACAGAGCTTTCAAGGCCGTCTTCACAAGTTTGAGCTTCTTATAAACTCTGAACATAGAATATCCAGCAATCGGAGTAGCCCAGATTTCCTCAATTAACGGAAGGAATTCATCAAATTCAGTCCAAAAGTTAAAGAATTTAAAAGGCGATTTGTAAAGAGGCAAACTAACTCCAAGATTGACCACGGCAGGGGAGTGATCCGAAAGACCATATGGGAGAAATTCAGCACTAGATTGAGAGAAGACGTTGAACCAGGAAGGGTTAACAATCGCCCTGTCCAATTTCCTGAGGATGTGGCCCTGGGTTCTGGAGTTGTGCCAAGTAAAGAAACAACCACCGTAACGAAGATCGTCCAAACCAGCAGATAACAGAGCATCATTGAATTCCTCCATGAAACCAGGCCAGTCGGAAGAGCCACCTTTGCGTTCATGGCGGTAACGGATGGCATTGAAGTCACCCATGACAAGCCAAGGAATCTGGGCAAAGATTGTAGCTTGATGCTTCAAAATATCCCACAGATGTCTTCTTGCTGTCAGAACATTGGAGCCGTAGGCAAAGGAGACAGCAAATTTATCATTGGAACCAAGAATAGTGATATGAAGATGGAAGATCTGGTCGTGAAGGGAAACTACATCTGCACGGAGCTTGTTAGGGTCCCAGAACACCCAGATTCTACCAGAGTCGCCACCATCGTAGGAATTGATGCAGTCCCAACCCTTGATCAAAAACTTTTCTATTTTCTCCTTATTACAAGATCTGATCTTCGTCTCAAGCAGAGCAATACATGATAGATTATGAGAGCGCACAAGGTTGCGAATTTCCCTGTGCTTAGAGGGATCATTTAGACCCCTAATGTTCCAAGTTGCCAGCTTAATCATTAAGAAGCCGAAGGTGACTTCCGACTGGATTTCCCAGAGCCTCCACATTTCTTCTTGCCCTTCTTCGGCCGACCCAGCTTTTTCTCAACTTCATCAATCAAATTGAGCCTCCTAGCAAGAAGAGGAGTGCTCGAAGGAGACGAGGAAGGAGAAGAATCCTCACATCCAAAACAGGGGGGGGATAAAGCAGAGGAGGAGAAGTCCCTAACAAGAGAAACAGAGGAATTTCCCAATGGGACTGTAGCTACTGTAGCAAATGCATTCGGATCGTCAAATATCGGATCGTCAACAGCTCCTGTACCAGACGGATCGTCAACAGCAAACGGGTCACCCGGTACTGTTCCAATCGGACCATGAACGCCAACTCCTGAACGAGACGGATCGACAACAGCTACTGTTGGATCCACAGCCACAATCGGGAAATCCTCCGAAGACAGAGAGTCGAAAGAATTGGTAGAGCAGATCAATCCACTAGCAGAAGAAACACGATGAGAGAGAGCCTTTGTAGGATGAAGATGCAGAGCATTGGAGGAAGCGGAGGACATATTCAACACTTCCTTCCCAAGACAGTGAACATGCTTCAGAATGCCTTGAGAGCTCGCAATAGATGGTAGAGACTGCTGAAGTTTGGATGCAACCAAGACATCAGCCGAGCCTCCCACCGGAGCAACCAAGACATCAGCCACAGAAGAGCCAGGAGCGGTAGACGGGACATCCTTCAAGGTAAGGGGACCGAAAGAGTTCATAGACGGGACATCCTTAGCATGATTATTCACAAGCTTCCAGTCCCCAGAAGAAGGAACAGGGGGTTGAGAAGATTTCGGCACCCAAAGCCGTTGAGTCACCCTCTTGCAATTTTTTGACAAGTGACCGAATTCTTTGCAGACAGTGCATTTCTTGGGAACCCAATTGTATTCAATCTGAATCTCCAAACAGCTACCATCATCCAATTCTATATCAATAGCATTAGGAAGGGTGTCTTCAATGTTTATTTCGATGCATATCCTAGCATAGATCAGGCGCTTTAAGGAAGCAGTCGCCGAGTCAGCATGAAGGGGCTTCCCAACTGTGCTGGCAATGTAGCTAAGGCCTTCATCAGTC
This sequence comes from Calamus simplicifolius, assembly GCA_900491605.1. Classification (NCBI taxonomy): domain Eukaryota; kingdom Viridiplantae; phylum Streptophyta; class Magnoliopsida; order Arecales; family Arecaceae; genus Calamus; species Calamus simplicifolius. The sequence goes on along the minus strand of UESW01001871.1, from coordinate 119,303 downwards.
CAAAGTTCAAGAGGCACGTTGTAGAAATGAGCCCATATAGGTACACGCTTACAGCCCTCCTTCGTTAGATTCATGCCCGGAGTCCAGAGCTTGATGAAGATCGGTCTACCTCCAAAATGCCACGGTCCCCCCTCCAGGACAGCATTTAAACCCGCTGCAGCAGAGAACTTAAAGAAGAAGAATCCAAATCCATTACATAGGACATCGGTCAATCCATGCTTCCCCCAGAGACGTTGAGCAGTAGCTTGGACGAGGGAGAATGGGAGCTTGTCAAGAAAAAACCCAACCAAAGTGTGCTTCCAGACCGAGGCACCCTTCGAAGCAACATCCGACGGAAGCTTAATCCTGAGTCTCCCAGCTTCAGCGGATGAGGAAACGGGTTTAATGAACTTCAGATGCAGCTTAGCCGAAGACTCTTTTACTAATGACGCCCAGGATGGTTGGGCGTTGCATTTGACATCAGGGTCCTCACACGGGAGCCCGGGAACTGGTTGAGGTGGCGAAGTAGGAGGGACCACAGAAGGTTCTAAAGAGCTCTCCAGGGGCGGGAAATTAGAATCCGAGAGTTTGAATTTTGATGAAGCATGAAGACTGGAATGCTCGGGAACAGAAAAGGCCCCAGAGATGTCAGAAGGAGCCGGCAAAGACCCAGCGGGTATACCGTGCCAAGCGCAACGGACCGGGTAAACCACCGATGACGAAGTCGAAGGGAGGAGCGAAGAGGAAGAGCTGCAGAGCAGAGGCCGGGAGCTAGCTGGGGGAAAATGGAGATTAAGCATAGTAGATTCACCTGAGCGAAAAGGCCTTGGGTCAGGGACGGATCCCACAGCATCGCCGCCAGAGGCGGAGAGACCAAGTGAGGAGCACGCCAGAGAAAGAGCCTTAGAAGATCCGCAGTCAGTACAATCCATCTTCGGAGTCACCCCATCATGAGCAGAACCATCCTTTAAGTTCCCGTGAGCCATAGATACTCCCAAGCCAGCAACAGCGAGCTCTCTCGCAATCGGCAGACATTGCCCAGAAGCCGCAGTCCCGATCGAAGCCGCATCATCCGAGACAGGCTTTCGGGAAACAGAGGAAACAGGGGAAATCTCATCCAGGCGTAATCCTCCACAAGGCGAAACCGAGACCGGAACTGGACATCCGGAAGCATCCGCGACAATGTCTCGACGTGAATCAAGAGCACTGCGGGAATTCATGATGATCAGAGAAGAGTGGACAGAGAGAAACAGATCAGCGGGAAGGAAAAAGAGCAGCAATCGCTAGAGAGAGAAGCTCCCATCTAGAGAGAGAAGCATAAACTTTTTGAATTCGAGAGCAAAACAAAGATGTGAAATCTTGGATTTCCGGCATCTCCAATGAAACTTGAAAGAAGGGGAGGCTTGGATTTTCTGATCAAGGATTCGAGAGAAGATATCCATGCATATAACAAAAAGGTAAGGAGAAATGGGATCACCTTGACGAAGTCCTTTCTTTCCAGCAAAGAAACCATTGAGTTCACCATTAATTGCCACAGAATACTTAGCAGAAGAGACACAAGACCGAATCCATCCAATAAATAATGGAGGGAAGCAAGAAGCTGAAGGGAATCCCAAAGGAAATCCCACCGTACCGAATCGAAAGCCTTCATTAAATCAATCTTTAGAGCACAGCAAGGAGAGGAGGAAGGAAGATGATAACCACGGACCAGCTCCTGTGCCAACAGAATGTTATCACCAATATGCCTTCCATGCACAAAAGCAGTTTGTGCATCATTTATAAAAGATGGGAGAACACACTTCAGACGATTGGCAAGGAGCTTTGAGATGCATTTATACACAGTGTTGCAGCAAGAAATCGGTCTGAAGTCCTTCAATTTTGCAGCATTTGGGACCTTAGGAATAAGCGCAATAATAGTACAATTAACCTCCTTGAGAAGCAGGCCCTTGGAGAAAAATTCCTTGATAGCGGCAGTGATTTCATCGCCAACGATGGGCCAGGTCTTTTGGAAGAAGAAAGCGTTAAAACCATCAAGGCCTGGAGCTTTGTTAGGATGAAGATCAAAAATAGCCACTTTGATTTCTTCATCAGTGAAGTCGCAGGTTAAATTCCTTATTTGATCAGGAGAGAGAGCAGAATCCACAAACTTTGCAAGAACATCTCTTCCATCATATCTGGTACTACAGTTCGTACCGAGGAGTTGAGTGTAGAAATTGACCACCTCTTGAGCAATCTGATCCTTCTCCCGAATCCAATCTCCATTTTCATTCTGGATACAAAGGATCTTGTTAATATTGTTCCTTCCCTTAATAGAATTGAAGAAAAAGGAAGTGCATTGATCTCCTTCTTTCAACCATTGGATTCTGCTCCTCTGCCTAGCATAGCTCTCCTTCCCAATGCAGGCAAGTGACAGCCTCTTAGCACAGTCTATCTCCTTCTCAAGGAGATCCTTTTCATTGTGACCAGCAGCTATAGATGATTGCAAGCCAGATAGTTCAGAGCGAAGAGAAGCAAGATCACCATTGATAAAAACATTCTTGCTCCTACTCAGATCTTTCAAAGCAGATTTAACAAGTTTCAGCTTTTTGAAAACTCTAAACATGGTATGGCCAACCACAGGGGTGTTCCAAATCTTCTCAATTAACGGATAGAATTCATCAAACTCAGTCCAGAAATTAAAGAATTTAAAAGGAGTTTTGTATAGAGGTAGGGTAATCCCAAGAATCACCACTGCCGGTGAGTGATCAGAAAGACCAAATGGAAGAAATTCAGCATAAGATTGAGCAAAAGAATGGAGCCACAAAGAATTAACAAGAGATCTGTCCAGTTTCCTAAGGATATGCCCATTCGCTCTAGAATTGTGCCAAGTGAAGAGACATCCACCAAATCTTAAGTCATCCAAACCGGCTTCAAACAGGGTATCATTTAACTCATCCATGTAGCAAGGCCACTCTAAGCTACCACCTTTCCTTTCATGTCGAAAACGGATGGCATTGAAGTCCCCCATAACAATCCAAGGCAGTTGAGAAGAAGAATTAGCATGCTCCTTCAAATTAGCCCAAAGCTGTCTTCTAGCAATAGCATCATTCAAGCCATAGACAAAAGAGGCTGCAAATCTAACACCAGAGTCAAGAAGAGTGATAGAAAGGTGAATAATCTGATCATGCTTGGAAACAACATCAGCCTGAAGTTTGTTTGGATCCCACCATATCCAAATCCTACCGGAGCCTTCCCCATCATAAAGGTTTACACAGTGCCAGCCTTTTAACAAGCTCATTTGAAGCTTATCTTTATTACATGCTTTAATCTTAGTCTCAAGAAGAGCTATACAAGAGAGTTTTTGAGAATGAACCAAGTTACGGACTTCCGAATGCTTAGCAGGGTCATTAAGACCCCGAATATTCCAAGAAGCTAATTTAAACATTTGGAATCCAATGAGGGTTTCCCACTGGAGATACTAGAGCTCCGGTTCTTCTTCTTATCCTTCTTCTTCCTTCCCAGTTTTCTCTCAACTTCATCAATCATGATAAGTTTCCTTGCAAGAAGAGGAGTGCATGGAGGGGACGAAAGAGGAGAAGAGTCCCCGCAGCCAGCAGTGGGGGAAGTCTCCAAGGAGCAGGTGGAGCCTTCAGCATGAGGTGCAATAATATCACCCTTCGGGTCTATACCATCCTCAATAACAACATCAGGACATCGAGAGGGATCATCAGAAATAGAGATGGAACCCTTAGATGTGGACGGAGCATCGATAACAGAGGTAACTACTTTAGGAGCACAATCAGCGTCCACAATGGTTGCAGATGGATCAGCATCCAAGATTAGGGCATTGAAGGAATTGCAGGAGCTGCGCAGACCACTTGCTGAAGGGAAGCCATTTGAAAGAACCTTTGAATGGGGAACAGCCTGAACATTCTGAACAATGGAAGTCGGAGCTTGCTGAATCATTGAAGGGGAGGAATGCGAAACCGACACAACCTTACGGTGACTTGGCACATGCATCCATTCCCCATCTGAATGAGAGTTAGAGATATGCTGAGTTGATTTCGGAACCCAAACCTGATGGCTAACCTTTTTGCAGTTGTTGGATAGATGACCAAACTCCTTGCAAACAGAGCATTTCTTGGGGATCCAATTATACTCAATGCGGATTTCCAGAACACTGCCGTCTTCCAATTCCATATCAAAAGCATTGGGAAGAGAATCTTCTATATTGATCTCAATGCAAATTCTGGCGTAGCTCAAACGCTTTAAAGAGGAAGTCATCTTATCAGCATGGAGTGGTTTCCCAACCATGCTAGCAATATAGCTAAGACCTTCATCCGTCCAATACTCTAACGGAACATTGTAAAAATGAGCCCATATTGGAACATGCTTAAAGCCCTCCTTAGTTAAGTTCATACAAGGAGTCCACAGCTTTAGAAAAATTGGTCTGCCTCCAAAGTACGGGCCACCCTCCAAAGCAAAGTTTAAACTGCCAGAATCAGAGAACTTGAAGAAGAAAAAACCATTCCCATTATATAGGACATCTAACAGTCCCAACTTTCCCCAATGGCGCTGAGCACAAGCTTGAACCAGAGAAAAAGGCAACTTATCAAGGAAAAAACCAACCAAGGTTTTTCCAAGCAGAGGCACCCTTTAGAGCAACAGAGGAAGGAATCTTAACAGTGGCTTTGCCCTCGTTAGCAATAGAGGAAGGCTTAATGAATTTCAGCTGCATAAGACCCGGAGCCTCTTTGACTAGAGACGCCCAATCAGAGTGATGCTTGCTCTTATCTTCAATAGCCTCAGAAGAGAAGCCAGAGAAGGCCTGCGGAATAGCAGAACAAGGAGGAATAGCAGAACTAGGAATAGTACAAGAATTACCAGAGTGCAGCAGAGGCGGGAAATTTGGCTTTGAAAATTCCAAATTTGAGGAAGCCGGCAAAACGGGTGAAACGGGTACCGCCGGTACCACAGGACCTACCTCCAAAGCAGGTAAATGACCGACGGTCTCATCAATATCAGAGCTATGGACCGGGTAAAAGGCCAGAGACGGGGCCTTCCGAGAACTTAGAGCAGAGTGGGAGCAGTTCTTCAACTGCGGATTAGCTAATGGAGAATGGGAAGCAGAGATGAAATCCTCACCAGCTAATTCGGGCCTAACAACCGGGGCGAATCTCTCAGCATCGACGGACGGAGAGGACTGCCCCCGATCTGAAATCACAGAAGAAGAACCAGACAAGCTGCAGCAAGAAGAGATGTTCTTCTGCAGCTTCGAATCAAGGCCCAAAACATACCCAGAGAAATCGCCAACGGCGGAGCCCACAGCAACTGAGCCCACAGCACATCTACTAGAAATGGGACAGCATGGAGCAGCATCCCTCACAAGCGGCTTACAGGAACCAGATGAAGGAATAGGAATAGATGATGAGACCGAAGCTTCCTCATCTACTAGTAAACCTCCCTTAGAGATCCCAGGAACAAAGCTCCGGGAAACAAGAGAGTCGAGAACCTTATGAGAGCCAACCGTCATAACAGAGTCTTCCATAGAACCAGATTAACAAACAAGATTGAAGGAGCAGGAGGAGGAATCCTTAGAGAGAGAAGCTCTCATCTTAGAGAGAGAAGCTCTCATCTTACCGATCTTAGAGCAATGTTGGAAGATTATACCTAATCCAAGTTTAATCTAAGTTTGATCCTACTCGATCTTGGAGCAACGCTTCAAATTGACTTGATTTGGATTTGATCTTAGTTTGATCTAACCTAATTTTGCAATATTGTTTTAGATTCAACTTGATTTTGGTCCATCTCAATCTTATAGCAATGGATGGAACATGATTCAAGTTCAATTTGGCATGATCTTGAAGCAATGCTTAGATTAAACTTAATTGGGGCTTGACCAAGGTTAGATCTAATCCAATCATATAGAAATGCTTTAGATTAAACTTGATTCAGACCCGATCTAAGTAATATGGCCAATCATATATGGCCAAATTATTTTTTGTTAGTCCAAAATAAAGTTCATTCGGACATGATCTAGGTACATTCTGTCCCAAACATGGATCAATGCTTCTGGTTGAACTTGATTTGAGCTTGATCTTGTTTTGAACTCACCTGATCTTAAAGCAATGCTCTAGATTGAACTTGATTCGGGTTTGATTTAAGTTTCATTAACCCAATCTTGAAGCAACATTCATTATTGGAGTTGATTGAAAAGAGATCAAAGTTTGATCTAGGATGATCATATTATAATGTTTTAGATTGAAATTGATTCAGGTTTGATCTTATTTCATCTGAATTAATCATGGAGTGACACTCTAAATTGAACTCGATTCGGGTTTGATCTAACTTGATCTTGGAGCAATGCTCCTAATTTAACTTGATTCAGGTTTGATCTTAGTTTGATCTAACTTGATCTCGAAGCAATGCTTCATATTATACTTAATTTGGGCTCCATCTTGGTTTAAACTAACCCGATCTTGAAGCAACACTCTAAAATAGACTTGATTTAGGTTTGTTGTTTTTATCAAACCCGATTTTAGGGCAACGCTTTTGATTTGATCTGATTCGAGTTTAGTCTAAGTTTGATCAAACCCAATCTTAGTGCAATGCTCTTGATTAAACTTGATTTGGGTATTATCTTTATTTATCGAGCCTAATCTTGGAGCAACACTAAAAATTGGACTTGATTAATGTTTGATCTAACCTGATCATGCAGCATCACTCCATATTGAACTTGATTCATCTTAGAGCTAAGATTGATCCAACCCGACCTTAGAGAAATACTCCATATCGAACTTATTTGGGTTTGACTTAAGTTTGATCCGACCCTATCTTGGAACAATGCATTAAATTGCATTTGATTCATAATATTTGATTTGAGTTTGAACCAAATCTATCGTGGAGGAATGCAGCATATTTCACTTAATTCAAGATTGATATAAGTTTGATCCAATACGATCTTTGAGGAATGCTCTACATTGGACTTGATTTGGGTTTGATCCTGGTTTGATCTAGCTCAATCTAAGATCAAGGCTCCATATTGAACTTAATTTTGATTTGATCAAAGTTTAGTCGAACCCGATCTTAGCGCAATGTTACATATTTGATTTGATCCATGTTTGTTTTAAGTTTAATCCACCTTGATCTTATTTTTGAAAGGGAAATAAGATCCATGTTGCTTTAAGATCAAGTTTAATCCACCTTGATCTTAGAACAATGCTTTAAATTGAACTTGATTGGGGTTTGATCAAAGTTTGATTGAATTCGATCTAACAATAGAATCCAGATTGGACTTGATTCAGATTAGATATAAGTTTGATCCAACTCGATCCTCGAGCAACGCTCTCAATTTGACTTGATTTGGGTTTGATCTATATTAGTCTAACCTTTTCTTTAAGCAATGCTGCGAATTAGACTTGATTCATGTAGATCTAATTTGATCTAACCTGGTCTTATTGCAATGCTTTAGATTCGACTTATTTTGGAATTTGATCTAAGTTTGGCTCGATCCAATCTTAGAGCATCATCACTTCCAATTGGACTTGACTCAGGTTTGATCTAAGTTTTATCCAATCCGAACTTAAAGCAACATTCCAAATTCAAATTTATTTAGCCTTGATTTGGCCCGATCTTGTAGCAACGCTCTAGATTGAACATCATTTAGCTTAATGTAGGTTAGATCTAGTCCAATCATGGAGTAATGCTTTGATTGAACTTGATTTTAGTTTGATTTCACCCAATCTTGGAGTAACACTCGAGATTGAACTTGATTTGGTTCTGATCTTAGTTCCATCTAACCCGATCTTAGAACAATACTCTATATTTAACTTTATTTAGGATTGATCTTAATTTTATCCAACCCGATATTACATAAGTGCTCTAGATTGAACTTGATTTGGGTTTAATTTAATTTGATTGAACCATATCTTGAATCAACACTCTAAATTGAAGTTGATTTATGTTTGATGTAAATTTTATCCAACCCAATCTCGGAGCAATTATCTAGATGGGATATGATTTGGGTTTGACCTAGTATGATATAACTTGAACTTGGTTCAACTCATGGTTGAAAAATCTCTCTAAGTAACTGTCTAGATTGCACTTGATTCGAATTTGATCTAATTTAATCTAACTTTGATCTATCAATATTGAAGGAATGCTCGAGATTGAACTTAATTGAGGTTTGATCTAAGTTTGATCCAATACAATCTTGAAACTATGCTTTACGTTGGACTTGACTCATGTTTGATTTAAGTTTGATCTAATATCAATCTTGGAACAACACTCTGTATGAGATTTTATTTAGGTCCGATCTTAGTTTGATCTAACCTGAACTTGCCAATGCCCCATATTCAACTTGATTCAGGATTGACATTGGTTTGATCTAACCCAATTTTTAAGCAAATGCAGCATATTGAACTTAATTCAAGTTTGATCTTCGTTTGATTCAAACTAATCTTGGAGCATTGCTCTAGATTGGACTTGATTCAGGTTTGATCAAAGTTTGATCTAACCTGATCTAGTTTTTTGAAAGGTAAAAGTGTGAGTTGTATTAACAAGGAAGAAAAGGAGTTACAAGTACAAGAACACGGGGCATTCCCCGGAAGATACAAAAATCAAGCAAAGGGAAATACTTCCCGCAAAAGGAAATACATCCTCAAACAAAGGAAATACAAACCTCAAGAGAAATCAACCAAAAACTAACTAAGAGCTTTCAAACTATGATCGCTGTCAGATTAGCTTCTCAAAAGGGAAAGGGGAAGATGCCATCTTCCTAACACATGGAGATTTGCAGTATTTCTAGGAAATTTAGCACCATCCAACTTCATCCTAACCGAATCCATAATCTTAGTAATAATCCCTCTTTCATTATGGGCCTTGCGCCCGTGCTTGCGTGAGTTCCTTTCATACCATATGAAGTATATTGTAGCTCCCAATGCAAGTCTGCTAACAATGGAGAGAAGAGAGGACCCATTGAGTTTGCTGCAAAGCCACGGCCTCAAACTCTCCCATGAGAATGGAAAGTGCGTTAAATCACAATTACTAGCAATTGTAGACCAAACCCGAAAAGAGAAAGGGCAATTAAAGAACAGGTGACTATGATCCTCCCTTGGATCTTGACATAAGTAGCATGTCATGTGTTGGATAATTCCGAAAGAGAAAAGACGATCTTGAGTGGAAAGCCTACCTCTTAATGCTAACCATAAGATGAAAGAATGCCTTGGAACATGATGTTTAAACCATACCAAATGTGCCCAATCAACACGCTGGGAAGAGGACCGAAGTTTGTTCCATGCTCTTTTGATTGTGAAATCCCTTGATCCATCCCAAACCACCATATCATGTTTGGAGCAGTCGGGCAATGGAAGGGAACAGGAATCATCTTTCAAGCTGATCAGCTCATTTGAATTTGCTACAGGCCATCTCCAATTGCCGGATGAAATAATGGCACTAACCTTTGCTTCTTTTGTAAGACCCGAGTCAGAAATGACTCTAGCTTGAGAAGATGAGCATATGGGCCTTGAGGTCTCCATGAATCAAACCAAAGGGAGGTGTTTTCTCCATTCCCCACTTTCACTGAAATAAAATCCTTCACTCTATCCCGAATCTTGAAGATCTTCCTCCAAGTCCAAGAACAATTCCAAGGGACTTTCGCCACCCAAAAGTGTTCCTTGTGAAGCAAATTCTTCTTAACCCAGGCAGCCCATAAGGAATTAGCGCATGGTTGACATAATAACCAAATATAACGAGTCGATCTAACCTGATCTAGTAGTAATGCTCTAGATTGAAATTGGTCTGGGTTTGATCTTATTTGATGTGACCTGATCATGGAGCGGCCCTCTAGATTGAACTCAATTTAGATTTAATTTGGGTTTGATCTAACCCAATCTTGGAGCAACACTCTTGATTTAACTTGATTCATGTTCGATCTTTGTTTGATTTAACTCGATCTTGAAGTAACGCTCGATATTATACTCTATTTGGACTCGATCTTGAGTTGAACTGATTCGATCTTAGAGCGATACTCCAAATTGGACTTGATTTGTCTTCGATCTAAGCTTGATCCAACTCGATCTTGTGGCAGTGCTCTACATTTGACCAGATTTTGGTTTGATCTAAATTTGATCCAACCAATCTTGGAGCAAAGCTCTAGATTGGACCTAATTTGGGTTTGATCTAATTTTGATACAACCCGATCTTAGAGCAACGCCTAGATTGGACTTGATTTAGTGTTGCCCAGATGTAGCAAGCCAAGTGGAGAGTGAATTGGGTATTTAAAAATTAATTACTTGCACAGATATGTGCTTTATCACTAATTAAAATTTAATTAGTAGTGGTATAGTGAAGTGCACAGAACAATATCATAGAGATTATGCAAGCAATACAAACACAAGAAGGTTTATAGTGATTCGGTGCAATTGGGTATTTAAAAATTAATTACTTGCACAGATATGTGCTTTATCACTAATTAAAATTTAATTAGTAGTGGTATAGTGAAGTGCACAGAACAATATCACAGAGATTATGCAAGCAATACAAACACAAGAAGGTTTATAGTGATTCGGTGCCAAACTCAGCACCTACGTCCACTCCCCCAAAAACCCTTGAAAATTTCACTCCAATTGTATCACAATGATTACAACCCCTAGCCTTCCCCGGCTAGTCCTTTTATTTTCATGGCACAAGGCAGCCAACCCTTAACCTTACCCGGCTAGTCCTCTTGTTTCACGGCACAAGAAAGCCAACCCCTAGCCTTACCCTGTTTAGAATAGATAAGAATAAACAGCTCCTAAAATGAGCAAATATTCAAAGTAATACTTTACAACTTTTGTAGCAAATCTTCAGCAATAAATGTAGATCTTCGAAGCTTTGAATGCTTGAAGGCTTTAATGGATCTGGATGACTATCAATCTTGGAGGGCATGTTTGAAGGGGAGGATGAGAGCTTCTCTCTCTAATTTTTCTCTCTCTTGTTCTTCCGCTCTTGTTTTTATTTTTATTTTCTGGTAGCTATGGAGGATTCTCATGGAGTCCCTGTCTCTCTTGCAATCCGGGGTTTTGCTCCGGAGTTCTTAGAGGGAGGTATAGCTTTGGATAATGACTCTTGGTATCCTCATCTATTCCTATTCCCCCCACTGTTTCAAGTAAGCCGAATGGGAAGGAAGCAGCTCAGTGCTTGTCCCACTCACTTGCCTCATCTTCGAGCTTTGGTGCTGCAACCTCAGATGTTCCGCCCAGTTCAAAGAATTTGGAAGGAAAATCTACTGCTCAAGATCTGGTCCAAGCTTCGAAGGAGGAGAAAGGCCTTCTTTTCAGCTCCAATGGGATTGCTGCTACAATGAAGGAAAAGCTGAGTTATGTCCACCGTGGGATCTCCAATCAAGACGAAGAAGCTGAGATAAATGCCATGGTTGCAAGGAACAAGCCCCCAGGTGATGTCTTAACCTCAGCTTCTCAATCTCTATTTGCTGTGAATTCGGTGGCTACTTGCTCCATGCCCGATCAGTGGTTGATGAAATGCCACAATGCCTCTCAAGCTCCCTTTACCCAGTCCATTCCATTCCACATAATAGAAGGACCGATGGGCAGCAATTTCAATCGGAGGTTGTTCCAACTTTTGGACAAATCTCTTTACCCAAGGTGCCAAAAGCTGCCGCTCCTTTTCTTGAAACCAACCAAAACCTGGCAAGTTCAAAATTTGAAACTATTGACCCAAATTTCCCGCCTCTTTCATACTCTTCCAATCCTGCGGCTGTGCAGCATCTTCCAGCTCACCAGAATGTGATTCTGGCCTTGCTCATGATGCTGTTGATGGAAAGAGCAAGGCACAATCTAGCTGGGCTTCTTTAGTCAAAGATGCCCCCTCTAATCTGCAGCTTACTTACATTAAGCCTATCTCCCTTACTAATGAGGGTAAAATCAGAATTAAACTCCCTCCCTCAGTTGCTCAAAAGGGTGCCTCCATTTGGGAAAATACCTTGGTTTCTTCCTTGACAAGCTGCCGTTTTCTCTTGTTCAAGCTTGTGCTAAGAGGCATTGGGGAAATAATGGCCTGATAGAAGTCTTATGCAATGGAAATGGATTCTTTTTCTTCAAATTTTCTGATTCGAGCAGATCATTGGTAGCTCTGGAAGGAGGACCTTGGTACTTTTGGAGGCAGACCTATTTTCTTAAAGGCTTGGAGTCCTTGTATGAACTTATCTAAGGATGGCTGTAAAAAAGTTCCAATATGGGCTCATTTCTATAATGTCCCACTTGAGTATTGGACGGATGAGGGGTTAAGCTATATAGCTAGCATTGTTGGGAAACCGCTGCATGCTGATAAGATGACTACCTCCTTAAAGCGTTTAAATTACGCCAGAATTTGCATTGAGATCAGTATTGAAGACTCTCTCCCTAATGCATTTGATATCGAAATAGAGGATGGAAGTTTAATGGAAATCCCATATTGAATATAATTGGGTCCCTAAGAAATGCTCGGTATGCAAGGAGTTTGGACATCTATCCAAAAATTGCAAGAATGCCAGCCATCAAGTATGGGCTCCGAAATCATCCCATTCTGCTTCCAAACCACATTTAGATGGTGATTGGAAGCATGTGAAGAGTCATGGAAAGGAAGTGGTGGTTGATCAAGCTTCTCCTTCAATTGTTCAAACAAATAGTGTACCCTCTGCTAGTGGAATATGCAGAACCACTAACTCCTATGAGATCCTCCAATTGGATAATGATCTAAATGCAGCTAGAGATGATAATTTAGCTCAATTTTACCCATCTCGGGTAGAGTCAATAGCTGAAGACAAAGATGAAATAGAGGGCCGGATGAATGAAATGAATGCTACAGAAGCTGCTGTTATCTGCAGCACTGAGGAGGCTGCGCCCAATATTGATAATGAGGATTCCTCTCCTACATCGTCTACTCCAAGCACTCCTCTTCTAGCAAGGAAGCTGATTATGATAGATGAAGTTGAGAAAAAGCTAGGAAAGAAGAAAAAGGAAAAGAAGAAGACTGGGAGTTCTGGAAACTCCAGGGGGAAATTCTCAAAGAAATTCACATGATCAAGTTAGCTTCCTGGAATATTCGGGGTCTTAATGATCCCTCTAAGCACGCGGAGGTTCGTAATCTTGTTCATTCTCACAAACTCTCTTGTATAGCTCTACTTGAGACTAAGATTAAAGCTTGTAATAAAGAGAAGTTGAGATAAGCCTTTTCAAGGGTTGGCATTGCACTAACTATTATGATGGTGATGGCACTGGTAGGATATGGATCTGGTGGGACCCAAACAAACTTCTTGCTGATAGTGTTTCCTTGCATGACCAGATTATTCATCTATCTTTCACTATTCTTAATTCTGGTGACAAGTTTGCAGCATCTTTTGTTTATGGCTCAAATGATGTTACAGCTAGAAGACACCTTTGGAGTAATTTGAAGGATCAAGCTAACTCTTTCTCCCATCTTCCATGGATTATTATGGGGGACTTCAATGCCATCCGATTCAGACATGAAAGAAGGGGAGGAAGTATTGAGTGGCCTAGTTACATGGATGAATTAAATGACACTCTTTTTGAAGCTGGGCTGGATGATCTTAGATTTTGAGGCTTCCTTTTCACTTGGCACAATTCTAGAGCTAATGGGCAAATCCTAAGGAAGCTGGACAGAGCTCTTGCTAACTCATTGTGGTTCAATAACTATGCCCAATCTTCTGCTGATTTCCTTCCTTATGGGCTCTCAGATCACTCTGCGGTTGTGGTGAATCTTGGACTTAATCTCCCTCTTTACAAAAGCCCTTTCAAATTCTTTAATTACTGGGCTGATTTCGAAGAATTTTATCCTTTTATTGAGAAGATTTGGAGTACACATGTGGAAGGACATGCCATGTTTAGGGTTTACACTTGGAGGAGGCTTCTTAAAATTAGAGACAGAGTGAAGCCTTTCATCTCTGTGAAAGTTGGGAACGGCGAGAGTACCTCACTGTGGTTTGATGCCTGGAGACCTCAAGGCCCTATCTGTACCTCTCCTCATGCTAGAGTTATTTATGACTCGGGCCTCACCGCTGATGCTAAGGTTAGTGCTATTATCTCTTCTGGCTATTGGCTGTGGCCTCCTGCAGATTCTTATGAGCTGATTAGTCTCAGAGAGGAATCTAGATCCCTTCATTTGCCCAACTGTTCTCATATTGATAAAGTGGAGTGGGACGGCTCCTTGGACTTCTCAATCAAAAAAGCTTGGAATGTCATCAGATCTCCTTCTAACCGAGTGCCTTGGGCTCACTTGGTTTGGTTCAAGCATCATGTCCCTAGGCACTCATTTATCCTCTGGCTTGCAATCCGTGGGAGGCTACCTTCTCAGGACCGGCTTTTATCATTCGGGTTGATTTGTCATATGAAGTGTGTTTTATATCTAGATGATGTGGAAGATCACTTTTTTTTGAAAAGTGAAGTATGAAATTTATAAGTAAAGGAGAGTTAAGTACAAGAAAAGGGGCATACCCCGGATAAGACAAGTAAGAACAGTAGAAACCTAAACAACAGGTGAAGACATCTCACACGAGATGAAAGCACAATCGTGATGGAGTCACGGTAGAAATCATAAACAAAGGGCATCAGCTCGAGATAGAGGAAGGGAGCTGCCACTTTTCAATCAATTTTTGATGACCCTCCTTCCTGGGAAAAATAGCACCATCCAAACTCGCCCTAACAGAGTCCATAATCTTTGAAAAGATCCCAGCTTCATTAAGAGGTCTTTGGCCATGCTTGCGAGAGTTCCTTTCAAACCAAATGAGGTACAAAGAAGCTCCCAAAGCCAGTCTGCAAATAATTGAACGAAGGGATTTGCCTTTGATATTCCTGCAGAGCCACGGTCTCAAGAGCTCCCAAGATGAAGGATAATGCTCAAAATCGCACAAACTGGCAATAGAAGACCAGATCCGAAAGGAAAAAGGGCAGCTGAAAAATAGATGGCTATGATCCTCTGTATGGTCTTGGCATAGAAAGCAGGATAAGGAGAGTTGACCTTGAACACCAAAGGAATGGAGACGATCTTGAGTAGAGAGTCTACCTCTAATAGCAAGCCATAAAATAAATGAGTGCCTAGGCACATGATGAGGAAACCAAAGAAGATGCGCCCAGTCCACACGGCCGCTCGGAGTCCGGATGCAATTCCAAACACCCTTAATAGAGAAGGCTGGGGAACCATCCCAAAGAATCTTGTCCTGATGGCTGCAATCAGGGGGATCAAGGGATCTAGAGTCTTCCTTCAAAGCTATCAGCTCAATAGAATTAGCTACCGGCCATCTCCATGAGCCGCCAAAAATAATGTCCACGATGTGGAAGATCACAACCACCTCTTCTTTGATTGCCCATTCTCTTCTCGGGTTTGGACTGCTATTGCTTGTAAGTGCGATCTTTTGCCTTATCCTTATTCTTGGGAGACCCTGTGGCCGAGGCTGTGCTGTGATATAAAAGGATCTTCGCTTTTGTCCACTATTAGGAAGCTTGCCTTGGGAGCTACAATCTATTTCATATGGATGGAAAGAAACTCTCGCAAGCATGGCCGTATACTTCATAATGAGCGTGGAATCGTCACTTCAATCATGGACTCTATCAGGCAGAAGTTGGATGGCTCTAATTTCCCTTTTAATCCTGTAAATCTGCATCTGATTCAAAATGGCAACTACCCGATACCCTTCTCCGATGACATCTAGATGCTGGGGATATTTTGATGTTGTCCTTCTTAGCTTTCATCTCGTGTGAGATGTCTTCACCTGTTTTAGGTTTCTACTTTCTTCTTGTCTTATCCGGGGTATGCCCCGTTTTCTTGTACTTAACTCTCCTTTACTTATAAATTTCATACTTCACTTTTCAAAAAAAATGTTTAGGGTTTACAAAAAGCTGAAATTGGTTAAAACTGCTTTGAAAGATCTGTGTAAGAGCAAGAATGACCTTATTTTTGGGGAACTTGAACCTCTTCGCTCTGAACTTACTGCTTTACAATCATCAATTGCTAACGAGGGCAAAGCCACTGTTAAGATTCCTTCCTCTGTTGCTCTAAAGGGTGCCTCTGTTTGGAAAACACCTTGGTTGGTTTTTTCCTTGATAAGTTGCCTTTTTCTCTGGTTCAAGCTTGTGCTCAGCGCCATTGGGGAAAGTTGGGACTGTTAGATGTCCTATATAATGGGAATGGTTTTTTCTTCTTCAAGTTCTCTGATTCTGGCAGTTTAAACTTTGCTTTGGAGGGTGGGCCCGTGGTACTTTGGAGGCAGACCAATTTTTCTAAAGCTGTGGACTCCTTGTATGAACTTAACTAAGGAGGGTTTTAAGCATGTTCCAATATGGGCTCATTTTTACAATGTTCCGTTAGAGTATTGGACGGATGAAGGTCTTAGCTATATTGCTAGCAGGTTGGGAAACCACTCCATGCTGATAAGATGACTTCCTCTTTAAAGCGTTTGAGCTACGCCAGAATTTGCATTGAGATCAATATAGAAGATTCTCTTCCCAATGCTTTTGATATGGAATTGGAAGACGGCAGTGTTCTGGAAATCCGCATTGAGTATAATTGGATCCCCAAGAAATGCTCTGTTTGCAAGGAGTTTGGTCATCTATCCAACAACTGCAAAAAGGTTAGCCATCAGGTTTGGGTTCCGAAATCATCTCAGCATATCTCTAACTCTCATTCAGATGGGGAATGGATGCATGTGCCAAGTCACCGTAAGGTTGTGTCGGTTTCGCATTCCTCCCCTTCAATGATTCAGCAAGCTCCGACTTCCATTGTTCAGAATGTTCAGGCTGTTCCCCATTCAAAGGTTCTTTCGAATGGCTTCCCTTCAGCAAGTGGTCTGCGCAGCTCCTGCAATTCCTTCAATGCCCTAACTCTTGGATGCTGATCCAACTGCAACCATTGTGGACGCTGATTGTGCTCCTAAAGTAGTTACCTCTGTTATCGATACTCCATCCACATCTAAGGGTTCCATCTCTATTTCTGATGATCCTCTCGATGTCCTGATGTTGTTATTGAGGATGGTATAGACCCGAAGGGTGATATTATTGCACCTCATGCTGAAGGCTCCACCTGCTCCTTGGAGACTTCCCCCACTGCTGGCTGCGGGGACTCTTCTCCTCTTTCGTCCCCTCCATGCACTCCTCTTCTTGCAAAGAAACTTATCATGATTGATGAAGTTGAGAGAAAACTGGGAAGGAAGAAGAAGGATAAGAAGAAGAATCGGAGCTCTAGTATCTCCAGTGGGAAACCCTTATTGGATTCCAAATGTTTAAATTAGCTTCTTGGAATATTCGGGGTCTTAAGACCCTGCTAAGCATTCGGAAGTCCATAACTTGGTTCATTCTCAAAAACTCTCTTGTATAGCTCTTCTTGAGACTAAGATTAAAGCATGTAATAAAGATAAGCTTCAAATGAGCTTGTTAAAAGGCTGGCACTGTGTAAACCTTTATGATGGGGAAGGCTCCGGTAGGATTTGGATATGGTGGGATCCAAACAAACTTCAGGCTGATGTTGTTTCCAAGCATGATCAGATTATTCACCTTTCTATCACTCTTCTTGACTCTGGTGTTAGGTTTGCAGCCTCTTTTGTCTATGGCTTGAATGATGCTATTGCTAGAAGACAGCTTTGGGCTAATTTGAAGGAGCATGCTAATTCTTCTTCTCAACTGCCTTGGATTGTTATGGGGGACTTCAATGCCATCCGTTTTCGACATGAAAGGAAAGGTGGTAGCTTAGAGTGGCCTTGCTACATGGATGAGCTAAATGATACCCTGTTTGAAGCCGGTTTGGATGACTTAAGATTTGGTGGATGTCTCTTCACTTGGCACAATTCTAGAGCGAATGGGCATATCCTTAGGAAACTGGACAGATCTCTTGTTAATTCTTTGTGGCTCCATACTTTTGCTCAATCTTATGCTGAATTTCTTCCATTTGGTCTTTCTGATCACTCACCGGCAGTGGTGATTCTTGGGATTACCCTACCTCTATACAAAACTCCTTTTAAATTCTTTAATTTCTGGACTGAGTTTGATGAATTCTATCCGTTAATTGAGAAGATTTGGAACACCCCTATGGTTGGCTACATGTTTAGAGTTTTCAAAAAGCTGAAACTTGTTAAATCTGCTTTGAAAGATCTGAGTAGGAGCAAGAATGTTTTTATCAATGGTGATCTTGCTCTCTTCGCTCTGAACTATCTGGCTTGCAATCATCTATAGCTGCTGGTCACAATGAAAAGGATCTCCTTGAGAAGGAGATAGACTGTGCTAAGAGGCTGTCACTTGCCTGCATTGGGAAGGAGAGCTATGCTAGGCAGAGGAGCAGAATCCAATGGTTGAAAGAAGGAGATCAATGCACTTCCTTTTTCTTCAATTCTATTAAGGGAAGGAACAATATTAACGGTGGCAAAAGTTCCTTGGAACTGCTCTTGGACCTGGAGGAAAATCCTAAAGCTTCGGGACAGAATCAGGGCTTTCATCTCCGTCAATGTAGGGAATGGTGGAGATACTTCCCTTTGGTTTGATTCTTGGAGGCCTCTTGGCCCTATTTGTTCCTCCTCTCATGCTAGAGTCATTTCCGACTCCGGACTTGGGATAAATGCAAAGGTTAGTGACATTATTTTTGGCGGCTCATGGAGATGGCCGGTAGCTAATTTTATTGAGCTGATAGCTTTGAAGGAAGACTCTAGATCCCTTGATCCCCTGATTGCAGCCATCAGGACAAGATTCTTTGGGATGGTTCCCCAGCCTTCTCTTTTTTTTTTTTTTTTTTTTTTTTTTGAAAGTTAAAGGTGTGATTAGTATTAATCAGGGAGATATAAGTACAAGATACAAGATCACGGGGTGATCCCCAAATGAAACAGAAAGCAATAGGGAGATAACCTTCCCCGAAAATGATTTAAAGCCCTCGCCATGAGGACACCATACAAAAGACAGGAAACAAGCTAAGCTATCGCAGAAGCGAAGGAGGAAGCTGCCAGCAGATAATCAAGTGTAGATTAGCAGCGTTACTAGGAAAGGTTGCGCCATCCAAGCTCATTCTAACCGAATCCATAATCTTTGAGATAATACCAACTTCATTAAGAGGTCGATTCCCATGACTGCGAGAGTTCCTTTCTTGCCAAATGAAGTACAAAGAAGCTCCCAGAGCAAGTCTGCAGATGGTGGAGTGGAGAGAGGAACCTTTGATGCTTCTGCAAAGCCACTGCCTTAATTGCCCTAAAGAAGAAGAATTATACCTCAAGTCGCACTTGCCGGCAATGGAAGTCCAGATCCGATAGGAATATGAGCAATTAAAAATAGATGGTTATGGTCCTCAGTAGAGCCTGACATAGAATACATGAGGAGAGACAGTGAATACCAAAAGATTGAAGGCGGTCCAGGGTAGAGAGCCTTCCTCTAAAAGCTAACCATGAGATGAAGGAATGACGAGGAACATGATGCTTAAACCAAAGAAGATGAGCCCAGGCAGCCGGTTGAGAAGAGGTACGAAGGCTATTCCAAACCTTTTTAATAGAAAAATCACCAGATCCATTCCAGAGAACCTGATCTAAGTGGCTGCAATCAGGCAGGGGAAGAGATCGAGCTTCATCTTTCAAAGTAATCAGATCAAGGGAATTAGCCACAGGCCATCTCCAGATGCCATCAAAGAGGACGGCACTGACTTTAGCATCCATGGAAAGACCCGAATCCAAAATAACTCTAGCAGTAGGGGAAGAACAAATAGGACCAAGCGGTCTCCAAGAATCAAACCATAGAGAGGTAGACTCACCATTCCCCACTTGATAGAGATGAAGCCCTTCACTTTTTCCCTAAGCTTGAGAATTTTCCTTTTTTTTTTTTTTTTTTTTTTTTTTTTTTTTTTTTTTTTTGAAAGGTAAATGTGTGAGATGTATTAATAAGAAAGTGAAAAGTTATAAGTACAGGTACTCGGGGCATACCCCGGATCAAAATATGGGAAGAAAACCCCCATTTGGGTTACATCCACCAAGGGTTAAGCAGCAAGCAAATGGAAGAGAATACCCACAGTAATGGTAACCCAACCCACAAAGAAACCAAGCATCTAACAAAGGAGCTCAAAACGAGTGAAAGACAAGATCAATCCAGTAGGGAAGCGGGTAGCTGCCACCTATCTAGCAGCTGTAGATTAGTAGCATTCCTGGGAAACTTTTCTCCCTCAAGCTTTAGCCTAACTGATTCAATGATCTTGGTAACGATGCCGATCTCATTAAGAGGCAACCGCCCATGCATGCGAGAGTTCCTTTCATTCCAAATGTAATAGACAGAAGCTCCCAAAGCCAGCCTGCTAAGAGAGGATTGAAGATTTGCACCATTAATGTTTCTGCTGAGCCACGGCCTCAGACGCTCCCAAGAAGAAGGGTAATGATATAGATTACATTTGCCAGCTATGGACTGCCAAACCCGAAAGGAGAAGGGGCAACTAAAAAATAGATGACCATGGTCCTCAATTCGATCTTGGCATAATAAGCAAGTCATATGACTAAGAATACCAAATGATACCAGGCGGTCCTGAGTAGAAAGTCTACCTCTAATAGCTAGCCATAAAATAAAGGAGTGCCTCGGGATATGATGCTTAAACCAAAGTAAGTGAGCCCAATCAACACAGAGGGAAGGAGATCGGAGGATATTCCAAACCTTTTTAATGGAGAAAACGGAAGATCCATCCCATAAAACCCTATCGTGGGTGCTGCAGTCAGGGGGAGAGAGGGAGCGGGTCTCTTCTTTCAAAGTGATCAGCTCAACCGAATTTGAAACAGGCCACTCCCAAGTTCCAAAAGAAATAATAGCACTAACCTTTGCATCCTTTGAAAGACCCGAATCAATAATAACTCTAGCGTGAGTAGAGGAGCAAATGGGGCCTTGAGGTTTCCAAGAATCAAACCAAAGAGAAGTGTTAGAGCCATTCCCCACTTTAACAGAGATGAAATCCTTCACTCTACCCCGCATCTTGAGAATTTTCCTCCAAGTCCAAGTGCAGTTCCATGGGACTTTTGCCACCCAGAACTGTTCCTTGTGCAGAAGATTCATCTTTACCCAGGCCGACCATAAGGAGTTGGTACACGGTTGACATAATAACCAAATGTACCGAGACAAAGAAGCAGCATTCCAATCTCGGACCTTCTTGATTCCCAGACCCCCTTCAGCCTTTGGAGTAGAGATATCAGCCCAAGAGACTTTTGCACCATACCGGTTTAAAGAAACACCATTCCATAGGAAAGCCGATAGAATACTTTCAATATCCTTGGAGACCTTTGCTGGAAGAATGAAATGAGCACACCAATAAGACTGGATGCTGAAGAGGACAGACTGTATGAGTTGCAATCTACCAGCATAGGAGAGAAAACGATTGGTCCAAACCTTGATTCTTCCAATAATACGGTCCACAAGTGCTTGGCAATCAGTAGCTTTAAGCCGTGTGGAGATGAGAGGAACACCAAGGTATTTAATAGGAAAGGAGCCAAGAGAGTAACCCAAGAAATCAACAATGTCACGCTGCAGCTGATCCGAAGCACCCGAAATGAAAACAGAGCATTTCGAATTATTTGGGGTGAGTCCAGAAAAGGAGGAGAAGGTGTCCAAAGAATCTTTAATTACTCTAATCGAGTCCATATCACCCCGGCAGAAAATCATCAAATCATCGGCAAAACATAAGTGTGAAACATTTGATTTCCGGCACCTCCAATGATACTTAAAAGAAGGGGAAACATGGATTTTCCGATCAAGGATTCTAGAGAAAATATCCATACAAATGACAAACAAGTAAGGAGAAATAGGATCACCTTGGCGAAGACCTTTCTTTCCTTCGAAGAAGCCATTAAGTTCCCCATTAATAGCCACGGAATACTTTGCAGTGGAGACACAGGTCCTGATCCATCCAATGAACCGTGGAGGAAATCCAAGAAGCTGGAGGGAATCCCAAAGGAAATCCCACCTTACCGAATCAAAAGCCTTCATAAGATCAATCTTTAGAGCACAATTTGAAGAGGATGAAGAGAGATGATACCCACGGACCAGCTCCTGAGCCAACAGGATGTTATCACCAATGTGCCTCCCTTGAACAAAAGCAGACTGAGCAATATTAATAAAAGAAGGCAGGACAAGCTTCAGCCGGTTTGCAATCAGTTTGGAGATGCACTTATACACAGTATTGCAGCAAGAAATAGGCCTAAAGTCCTTCAATTTTGAGGCATTGGGGATCTTAGGGATGAGGGCAATGATCGTGCAATTAACCTCTTTGAGAAGCATCCCCTTAGAAAAGAACTCCTTGATAGCGGAGATAAAATCAGCTCCAACGATGTGCCAAGTCTTATGGAAAAAATAAGCATTAAACCCATCCGGACCTGGAGCTTTGTTTGGGTGAAGGCTAAAAATGGCATCTTTTATTTCCACATCAGAAAATTCATTGCTTAGGAAGCTCCTTTGCTCATGAGTCAGAGCACAGCTCACATATTCCGAAAGACCATCCCGGCCAATATAGCTGGTAAAACATTTCGATCCAAGGAGCTGCTTATAATAGTCGACTACCTCAAAAGCAATCTGATTCTTCTCCCGGATCCAATCGCCATTTTCCTTCTGGATGCAGAAAATCTTGTTAACATTGTTCCTTCCTTTAACAGTGTTGAAGAAAAAGGAGGAGCATTGGTCCCCATCTTTCAGCCACTGAATTCTACTTCTTTGCCTGGCATAACTCTCCTTCCCTTTACATGCAAGGGACAGCCTATTAGAGCATTCAACTTCCTTCGCCAAGAGCTCAATGTCATTATTACCAGCCGCAATGGAAGACTGCACAGCTGCAAGTTCGGAACGAAGAGATGCAAGGTCCCCGTTAATCAAATTGTTCTTGCTCTTGCTCAGAGCCTTCAATGCAACTTTAACAAGTTTAAGCTTTTTGTACAGTCTAAACATGGCATGACCAGTCACCGTAGTATTCCAGATTTGCTCTACTAGAGGATAGAATTCATCAAATGAAGACCAGAAGTTAAAAAATTTGAAAGGAGGTTTGAATTGAGGAACAGAGATCCCAAGATTTGCCACAACCGTTGCATGATCCGAAAGACCAAAAGGGAGGAATTCAGCATATGAATCAGCAAAAGAGTGAAGCCAAGCCGGGTTCACAAGGGCCCTGTCGAGTTTTCTAAGAATGTGCCCATGGAGTCTGGAATTGTGCCAGGTGAAGAGAGGACCCCCAAATCTCAGATCATCCAAACCAGCTTCAAGAAGAGAGTCATTAAGATCATTCATAGTATTGGACCACGCACTGCTACCTCCTTTCCTTTCATGGCGATAACGGATGGCATTAAAGTCCCCCATGATAATCCAAGGCAGAAGGGAAAAAGACTGTGCTTGATCGATCAAATTTGCCCAGAGCATTTTCCTTGTAGTAGCGTCATTTGCACCATACACAAAAGAAGCAGCAAAACTGACGCCAGAGTCAATAACAGTTAAAGATAGATGAATAGCTTGATCATTTAAAGAAACAATATTAGCTTGAAGAAGCTTAGGATTCCACCAAACCCAGATCCTACCGGATCCATTACCGTCAAAAGAATTAACGCATTGCCATCCATTGAACATGCCAGATTGAAAATTTCCTTTATTACACTCCTTAATCTTTGTTTCCAGAAGAGCTATACAGGAGAAATGATGGGAATTGACCAGGTATCTGACCTCAGCTTTTTTGGAGAGATCGTTGATACCCCTCACGTTCCATGCCGCGAGCTTAATCATTTGGAGTTCTGTGGAGGAAACCCCCTGGAGCAGCCAGAATTCCCAGATTTCCTCTTATCCTTCTTCTTCCTTCCCAGCTTTCTCTCAACTTCATCAACAATGATAATCTTCCTAGCAAGGGGTGGAGTGCTAGAAGAGGACGGCGAATCCTCACATCCAAAACAGGGGGGGGAAGAGGAGGTGGAGTCCCTAACACGAGGAACAGAGGAAGTTTGAAGTGGCACTGTAGCTAGAGGAAACGGATCGTCAAAATTCGGATCTCCCAAAGCTCCTGTAGCAGGCGGATCTATAACAGCTAATGGATAGTTAGCCGGCACTGTAGCATGCACTGTAGCAGGCACTGTAGCAGCAACTGTAGCTAGAGAAAGCGGATCGTCAGAATTCGGATCTTCAGAATTCGGCACTGTAGCAGCAACTGTAGCTAGAGAAAGCGGATCGTCAGAATTCGGATCTTTAGAATTCGGCACTGTAGCAGGCACTGTAGCAGGCACTGTAGCAGCAACTGTAGCTAAAGAAAGCGGATCGTCAAAATTCGGATCAGGCACTGTAGCAGGCACTGTAGCTACTGTAGCAGGCACTGTAGCAGCAACTGTAGCTAGAGGAAGCGGATCGTCAGAATTCGGATCTTCCATACTGTAGCAGGCCCTGAAGGAGGAAGAGCTTGCGCCGTTGGCGACCGCATCTGGCACATCTGAGGCCGCAGCAACACTAGGAGAAAGAGAGACAGCCCCACCATTCAACACGACTTGATCATCGGCAATGTCTTGGAGGGGAGCATATGAATTTGACACCTTGCATCCTCCCGAAACAGAGGGTCCAGCTGCCGGTTTGGGACAGAAAAATCCGCTCCCGACCTTTGCATCATTGTTGTTGCCAGAGTAGGTAATAGATGGAGATGGAGTTACAAGGAGATCCATACCTTCAGGGCCGGTCTTTGATCCGAGCGTTGGAGCATCAACAGAGAGCCCATCAACACGGCCGGGTTTTGGAACCCAGGATTGGCGAACAGCTTTCATGCAATTTTTAGGAAGATGGCCAAATACCTTGCAGACAGGGCATCGCTTAGGAACCCAGTTGTATTCAATGAGGACTTCGACAGATCTTCCATCCTCTAATAACAGGTCCAGAGAGTGAGGGAGAGGATCATCAATACTAATCTCCAAGCAGATTCTAGCATAAGCTAGGCGCTTGAGTGAGGAGGTCATCTGGTCCGCGTGAAGAGGGGACCCTACGACGCTGGCAATCCGGCTAAGTCCTTCAGCAGTCCAGAATTCCAAGGGAACATTGAAGAACCGAGCCCAAATGGGAACCTTCTTGCACCCATCTTTGGATAATAACATACCCGGACTCCAAGGTTTCAAGAAGATCGGACGACCTCCGAAGTACCAGGGGCCTCCTTCCAGAATTCCCAACAGCGCAGCCTTATTTGAAAATTTAAAAAAGAAGAAGCCGCTTCCATTACTAAGAACCTCGACGAGGCCCTTATTGCCCCATAACCTTCGGGCAAAGGAATCCACCATAGAGAACGGGAGCTTATCTAAGAAGAATCCAACGATTGTAGTCTCCCAGGCTGCCGCTCCGATCCGAGCAATCTCAGGAGGAAGAGATAAGCTAACTCTTCCATCGGACGAAGAAGATACTGGCTTGAAGTAAGAAAGCTTCAAAAGAGCTGGGGAATCCGAGACCAGGGACGCCCAGCTCGCTTTAGCACATAACGGATTCTCCGCACTAACCGGGCAGAGAACAGGGGAACCCGCTAAGCCTCCCGATGGATCGGGCTCCGCACTAACCGGGCAGAGAACAGGGGACTTTGCCAGAGGCGGGAAAGTTAAATGTCCAAATTCAAGCTTTGAGGGAGGTACAGAGATCACCTTCTTACCCAGCGGTCCGCCAAACGAAGAAGAAGGAGCCGTACAATGGTGATTAAGCGGCCTCAGCGAACCCGAAGCAGAAGGAACAGAGCCGAGGAACTCCAAATCGGCCGCATGAAGACCGAAACTGGGAGAAGCAGAGCTGTCCTCCCCCCCCAGCGAACCCTTAGATAGAACAGCCATCACGGAAGGATCCACGCATCCAACGCTAGGAGCAACCAGAGACGAACCAGTAGAACCCAAGGAGGCACCAGCATTCGAAATCCAAGCAGAGGAGGAGGACGAATCGAGCCACTGGGAAGAAGAAGCTTTATTACCAAAAACAGCGGATGACGGAGGAACGTGAGCAATGCACCGGGACTCCACATTCCTCCGCGTCCCACCTACGCCATTGACTGGAATAGAGATGGATGAGGATTCCAAAGAAACCTCATCCAGGGCTATACCAACCGAGACCTCCTTAGGGACAGGAAGGGGGACAATCCTTCCGGGAAGATCAGCCAAAACAGAGCCTTCCATAGAACCAGTTACCAAACAAGAAAATAGGAGCAAGAGACGGATCGCTTAGAGAGAGAAGCTCTCATGCTTAGAGAGAAGCTCTCCGGACTCACGTGTTCTCCATACTACAAAGCAATAAACCACACGAATTGATCTTTATGCAGAAGGTTCATCTTAACCCAAGTCCAAGAGCAATGCCAAGGAACTTTAGCCACCCAGAATTGATCTTTATGCAGAAGGTTCATCTTAACCCAAGTGGCCCATAGAGACTTGGAGCAAGGCTGGCAAAGTAACCAGATATAGCGGGTCATAGAAGCGTTGTTCCAATCACGAATCTTTTTGATTCCCAAACCACCTTCATCCTTCGGACAGGAGATATCAGACCAAGCCACTTTTGCACCTTTGCGAGACAAGGAACAACCCTTCCATAAGAAAGCAGAAAGAATACCTTCAATCTCTTTTGTGACTTTTACAGGAAGAATGAAATGAGCACTCCAGAAAGACTGAATACTGAAAAGTACTGATTGGATGAGTTGTAACCTTCCAGCATAAGAGAGGAAACGGTTAGTCCAAAGCTTAATCCTCTTCAAAATACGGTCGACCAAAGCATGACAATCCAGAGCACGGAGCTTCGAGGAGATGAGAGGGACCCCCAGATAGCGAATAGGAAAGGTACCCCGGCTGAATCCGAAGAAATTAGCAAAGTCATTCTGAATATCAGCCGATCTCCCGGAGACAAAGATTGAACTTTTAGAATTGTTAGGAATTAACCCATAAAGTGAGGAGAAGGTATCAAGGGCATCCTTCACAACTCTAATGGAATTGAGATCTCCACTGCAAAAGATAAGTAAATCATCCGCAAAGCAAAGATGAGATAATCCAGATTTCCGGCATCTCCAATGATATTTAAAAGAC
Source organism: Calamus simplicifolius (assembly GCA_900491605.1). NCBI lineage: Eukaryota > Viridiplantae > Streptophyta > Magnoliopsida > Arecales > Arecaceae > Calamus > Calamus simplicifolius. The sequence continues at coordinate 92,317 of UESW01001871.1, read as the reverse complement.
TTGGAAGCTTGGATTTTCTGGTCCAGGATCCGGGAAAAGACATCCATGCAAATAACAAATAAATAGGGTGAAATGGGATCACCTTGACGGAGCCCTCGCTTCCCCTCAAAGAACCCTTTGAGCTCTCCATTGATAGAGACAGAAAATCTAGCAGAGGAGACACATGCCTTGATCCAACCGATGAAGATTAGAGGAAAACCAAGAAGCCGAAGAGAGTCCCAAAGAAAATCCCACCGAACAGAGTCGAACGCCTTCATAAGATCAACTTTAAGGGCACAGTTCGATGAGGAAAGGGAGAGGTGATAACCTCTCTATTAAGGGTGTTTGGAATTGCATCCGGACTCCGAGCGGCCGTGTGGACTGGGCGCATCTTCTTTGGTTTCCTCATCATGTGCCTAGGCACTCATTTATTTTATGGCTTGCTATCAGAGGTAGACTCTCTACTCAAGATCGTCTCCATTCCTTTGGTGTTCAAGGTCATCTCTCCTTATCCTGCTTTCTATGCCAAGACCATACAGAGGATCATAGCCATCTATTCTTCAGCTGCCCTTTTTCCTTTCGGATCTGGTCTTCTATTGCCAGTTTGTGCGATTTTGAGCATTATCCTTCATCTTGGGAGCTCTTGAGACCGTGGCTCTGCAGGAATATCAAAGGCAAATCCCTTCATTCAATTATTTGCAGACTGGCTTTGGGAGCTTCTTTGTACCTCATTTGGTTTGAAAGGAACTCTCGCAAGCATGGCCAAAGACCTCTTAATGAAGCTGGGATCCTTTCAAAGATTATGGACTCTGTTAGGGCGAGTTTGGATGGTGCTATTTTCCCAGGAAGGAGGGTCATCAAAAATTGATTGAAAAGTGGCAGCTCCCTTCCTCTATCTCGAGCTGAAGCCCTTTGTTATGATTTCTACCGTGACTCCATCACGATTGTTTTTTTTCCTCCGTGACTCCATCACGATTGTTTTTTTTTCCTTTTTTGGATGTTTCTTCTCTTCCATTAGTCTAAGGATATTTACCTTTTTGGTGGTGTATCCCCATTGCTTCTTTTAGACCTCCGGGGAATGCCCCGAGTACCTGTACTTTCAACTCCTTTTCACACTATTAATACATTTCACACCTTTACTTTTCAAAAAAAAAAAAAAAAAGGAACAATATTAACAAGATCCTTTGTATCCAGAATGAAAATGGAGATTGGATTCGGGAGAAGGATCAGATTGCTCAAGAGGTGGTCAATTTCTACACTCAACTCCTCGGTACGAACTGTAGTACCAGATATGATGGAAGAGATGTTCTTGCAAAGTTTGTGGATTCTGCTCTCTCTCCTGATCAAATAAGGAATTTAACCTGCGACTTCACTGATGAAGAAATCAAAGTGGCTATTTTTGATCTTCATCCTAACAAAGCTCCAGGCCTTGATGGTTTTAACACTTTCTTCTTCCAAAAGACCTGGCCCATCGTTGGCGATGAAATCACTGCCGCTATCAAGGAATTTTTCTCCAAGGGCCTGCTTCTCAAGGAGGTTAATTGTACTATTATTGCGCTATTCCTAAGGTCCCAAATGCTTCAAAATTGAAGGACTTCAGACCGATTTCTTGCTGCAACACTGTGTATAAATGCATCTCAAAGCTCCTTGCCAATCGTCTGAAGTGTGTTCTCCCATCTTTTATAAATGATGCACAAACTGCTTTTGTGCATGGAAGGCATATTGGTGATAACATTCTGTTGGCACAGGAGCTGGTCCGTGGTTATCATCTTCCTTCCTCCTCTCCTTGCTGTGCTCTAAAGATTGATTTAATGAAGGCTTTCGATTCGGTACGGTGGGATTTCCTTTGGGATTCCCTTCAGCTTCTTGGCTTCCCTCCATTATTTATTGGATGGATTCGGTCTTGTGTCTCTTCTGCTAAGTATTCTGTGGCAATTAATGGTGAACTCAATGGTTTCTTTGCTGGAAAGAAAGGTCTTCGTCAAGGTGATCCCATTTCTCCTTACCTTTTGTTATATGCATGGATATCTTCTCTCGAATCCTTGATCAGAAAATCCAAGCCTCCCCTTCTTTCAAGTTTCATTGGAGATGCCGGAAATCCAAGATCTCACATCTTTGTTTTGCTGATGATCTGATGGTTTTCTGCCGTGGAGATTTGAACTCTATCAGAGTGGTAAAAGATGCTCTTGATACTTTCTCCTCCCTCTCAGGTCTCATTCCTAATAAGTCAAAAAGCTTCATTTTCCTCTCGGGTGCTTCAGTCCATCTCCATCGAGATTTTACAAACTTGTTGGGATTTTCTCTTGGTTCTTTCCCAATCAGATATCTGGGTGTTCCTCTAACTTCCATGAAGCTCAAAGCTTGATTGTCATGCTTTGGTTGACCGTATTGTAAGGAGGATCAAGGTTTGGACTAATCGTTTCCTCTCCTATGCTGGCAGACTGCAACTCATACAATCTGTAATCTTTAGTATTCAGTCTTTTTGGAGTGCCCACTTCATTCTTCCGGTCAAAGTCACTAAAGAAATTGAAAGTATTCTTTCGGCCTTTTTATGGAACGGAGTTTCTTTGAATCGGTATGGAGCTAAAGTCTCTTGGTCAGTCATCTCCACTCCTAAGGATGAAGGGGGTCTGGGTATCAAGAAGGTCCGTGACTGGAATGCTGCCTCAATGGCTCGGCACATTTGGTTATTATGCAATCCTTGCTCTAACTCCTTATGGGCTGCTTGGGTAAAGTTAAATCTGCTGCACAAAGAACACTTCTGGGTTGCAAAAGTCCCTTGGAATTGCTCTTGGACTTGGAGGAAAATCCTCAAGATTCGGGATAGAGTGAAGAATTTCATTTCTGTAAAGGTGGGGAATGGTGATAGCACCTCCCTTTGGTTTGATTCATGGAGACCTCAAGGCCCTATTTGCTCTTCTTCCAATGCTAGAGTTATTACCGACTCGGGCCTTACCAAAGATGCTAAGGTTAGTGCCATTATTTCTGCTGGAAATTGGAGGTGGCCTGCCGCTAATTCGCCTGAGCTAATCACTTTGAAATCTGATGCCAGTTCCCTCCCTTTGCCCGACTGTAGCTGTCATGATAAAGTATTATGGGAAGGATCTACTGCTTTCTCTATTAAAAGAGCTTGGAATATTCTCCGGTCTCCTTCCCAACGTGTTGATTGGGCCCATTTAGTCTGGTTTAAGCATCATGTTCCAAGGCATTCCTTCATTTTATGGTTAGCCATTAGAGGTAGGCTTTCTACCCAGGATCGCCTGATCTCTTTTGGAAATCTTTGTCATATGACATGCTATTTATGTCATGGAAGAACTGAGGATCATGACCATCTGTTTTTCAATTGTCCATTCTCTTCTCGGGTTTGGTCTACAATCGCTAGCAAATGTCACTTAGCGCACTACCCATCCTCTTGGTGACTCTGAGGCCGTGGCTTTGCAGAAATATCAAAGGATGCTCTTTTCATTCCATTGTTTGCAGGCTTGCCTTGGGAGCTACTTTGTACTTTATATGGTTTGAAAGAAACTCCCGCAAGCATGGGCGTTTGCCTCTGAATGAAAACGGAATTGTCACTAAGATTATGGATTCGATTAGGATGAAGTTGGATGGTGCTACTTTCCCCAAAAATGCAACAAATCTCCATTTGATTGATAGATGGCAGCTCTCCACATCCCTTTGAGTTGATAACCTGTTATTGTCCTTGTAATCTCTTTGTTAGACTTTTGGAGGCTCCCCTCTAGTCTGGTTATCCTCGGTTTGAGGTTTTCAATCTTTTGGTGGATGTATTTCCCTTGCTAGTTTTACTTTTCGGGCTCTGTCCCGGTTTCTTGTACTTATAACTCCCTGATTAATACAAATCACACCTTTAACTTTCAAAAAAAAAAATCAATTTTTTTTTTTTTGAAAAGTGAAATGCGAATTTTATAAGTAAGGAGAGTTAAGTACAAGAAGACGGGGCATACCCCAGATAAGACAAGTAAGAACAATAGAAACCTAAGCAGAAGGTGAAAACATCTCACACGAGATGAAAATAAGATAGATCAAAATTATCCCCAGCATCTAGATGTCATCAGAGAAGGGTAGCGGTTAGTTGCCATTTTGGAGATACAATAAAATCTTAACAAAGGCCATCAGTTCGAGATAGAGGAAGGGAGCTGCCAATTTGCAATCAATTTTTGATGACCTTCCTTCCTGGGAAAATTAGCACCATCCAAACTCGCCCTAACAGAGTCCTTAATCTTTGAAAGGATCCCAGCTTCATTAAGAGGTCTTTGGCCATGCTTACGAGAGTTCCTTTCAAACCAAATGAGGTACAAAGAAGCTCCCAAAGCCAATCTGCTGATAATTGAATGAAGGGATTTGCCTTTGATATTCCTGCTTAGCCACGGTCTCAAGAGCTCCCAAGATGAAGGATAATGCTCAAAATCGCACAAACTGGCAATAGAAGACCAGATCCGAAAAGAAAATGGGCAGCTGAAGAATAGATGGCTATGATCCTCTGTATGGTCTTGGCATAGAAAGCAGGATAAGGAGAGATGACCTTGTACACCAAAGGAATGGAGACGATCTTGAGTAGAGAGTCTACCTCTGATAGCAAGCCATAAAATAAATGAGTGCCTAGGCACATGATGAGGAAACCATAGAAGATGCGCCCAGTCAACACGGCCGCTCGGAGTCCGAATGCAATTCCAAACACCCTTAATAGAGAAGGCTGGGGAGCCATCCCAAAGAATCTTGTCCTGATGGGTGCAATCAGGGGGATCAAGGGATCTAGAGTCTTCCTTCAGAGCTATCAGCTCAATAGAATTTGCTACCGGCCATCTCCATGAGCCGCCAAAAATAATGTCACTAACCTTTGCATTTATCCCAAGTCCGGAGTCGGAAATGACTCTAGCCTGCGAGGAGGAACAGATAGGGCCAAGAGGCCTCCAAGAATCAAACCAAAGGGAAGTATCTCCACCATTCCCTACATTGACGGAGATGAAAGCCCTGATTCTGTCCCGAAGCTTTAGGATTTTCCTCCAGGTCCAAGAGCAGTTCCAAGGAACTTTAGCCACCCAGAAGTGGTCTTTATGCAGCAGATTCCTTTTGACCCAAGCAGCCCACAGGGAATTAGAGCAGGGCTGGCAAAGAAGCCAAATATAACGGGTCATGGAGGCAGTGTTCCAATCACGAATCTTTTTGATTCCCAATCCACCTTCAGGCTTCGGACAAGAGATATCACTCCAAGCAACTTTAGCACCAGAGTGACTTAAGGAAGTACCTTTCCATAAGAAAGCAGAGAGAATACCCTCTATATCTTTGGTGACTTTAACTGGTAGAATAAAGTGGGAGCTCCAAAAAGTCTGGATACTGAATATAATTGATTGAATAAGTTGAAGCCTTCCAGCATAGGAGAGGAAGCGATTAGTCCATAGCTTGATCCTCTTCACTATACGATCCACCAAGGCTTTGCAGTCCAAAGCTTTAAGCTTCGAGGAGATGAGAGGAACCCCCAAATATGTAATAGGAAATGAACCCATATTGTATCCTATGAAGTTTGCAAGGTCATGTTGCGAGGAAGCAGTCATACCGGAAAGAAATATGGAACTTTTAGAGCTGTTTGGTGTTAAGCCCGATAGAGAGGAGAAGGTATCAAGGGCATTCTTCACTACTTGGACAGAATTAAGATCCCCCCGACAAAAAACCAGCAGGTCATCCGCAAAGCAAAGATGAGATAAATTTGATTTCCGGCATCTCCAATGAAATTTGAAAGAGGTGGAAGCTTGGATTTTAAACTCAAGAATCCTAGAGAAGACATCCATACAAATGACAAATAAATAAGGTGAGATAGGATCACCTTGACGGAGGCCTTTCTTCCCTTCAAAAAAACCATTGAGTTCTCCATTAATGGATATAGAGTACTTGGCAGAGGTGACACACGCCTTGATCCATCCAATAAAGATCGAAGGGAATCCAAGATGCAGAAGGGTATCCCAAAGGAAGTCCCAACGAACCGAATCAAAAGCCTTCATAAGATCAATCTTGAGAGTACAATTTGGGGTTGACGAAGGGAGATGATATCCACGAACTAGCTCCTGGGCCATAAGAATGTTGTCCCCAATATGTCTATCTTGGACAAAAGCAGACTGGGCTGTGTTGATAATAGACGGAAGAACTGCTTTAAGACGACTAGCTAGGAGCTTTGAAATACATTTGTAGATAGAATTGCAGCATGAAATAGGTCTAAAGTCCTTTAATTTAGAGGCATTAGGAACTTTAGGGATGAGAGCCACAATAGTGCAGTTTGCTTCCTTGAGGAGAATCCCATTAGAGAAGAAATCCTTAATAGCTATTGAGATATCAGCTCCCACAATATGCCAAGTTCGATGGAAGAAGTAAGCATTGAAACCATCTGGACCAGGTGATTTATTAGGGTGGAGACTGAAGAAAGCAGATTTGATTTCATCTTCGGAGAAATCACAGCTTAACATAGAAGCTTGTTCAGGAGATAGGATCCTCTCTTTGAAGAAACAGGACATAATGCTGCCATCATAAGTAGATTTGCAATCCGAGCCGAGGAGCAACTTATAGAACTGAACAACCTCACTGGAGATCTGATCCTTATCCCTGATCCAATCCCCATTATCCTTCTGGATAGACAGAATTTTGTTCATATTGGATCTACCCTTGATAGAGTTGAGAAAGAAAGCTGAATTGTGATCTCCTTCTTTCAGCCACTGAATGCGACTACGCTGCCTAGCGTAGCTTTCTTTCCCTCTAGAGACAAGCGTCAGTCTCTTGGCACAATCAATTGCCTTCTGCAGCAGATGAACATCATTATTCCCAGACGCAATAGAAGCTTGCAGTTCATTAAGCTCGGAGCGAATGAGATTCAGATCGCCATTTATTAACTTGTTCTTAGTCTGGCACAGAGCTTTCAAGGCCGTCTTCACCAGTTTGAGTTTCTTATAAACTCTGAACATAGAATATCCAGCAATTGGAGTAGCCCAGATTTCCTCAATTAACGGAAGGAATTCATCAAATTCGGTCCAAAAGTTAAAGAATTTAAAAGGCGATTTGTATAGAGGCAAACTAACTCCAAGATTGACCACGGCAGGGGAGTGATCCGAAAGACCATAAGGGAGATATTCAGCATTAGATTGAGTGAAGACGTTGAACCAGGAAGGATTAACAATCGCCCTGTCCAATTTCCTGAGGATGTGGCCCTGGGTTCTGGAGTTATGCCAAGTAAAGAAACAACCACCGTAACGAAGATCGTCCAAACCAGCAGATAACAGAGCATCATTGAATTCGTCCATGAAACCAGGCCAGTCGGAAGAGCCACCTTTGCGTTCATGGCGGTAACGAATGGCATTGAAGTCACCCATGACTAGCCAAGGAATCTGGGCAAAGATTGTAGCTTGATGCTTCAAAATATCCCACAGATGTCTTCTAGCTGTCAGAACATTGGAGCCGTAGACAAAGGAGACAGCAAATTTATCATTTGACCCGAGAATAGTGATATGAAGATGGAAGATCTGATCGTGAAGGGAAACAACATCTGCACTGAGCTTGTTAGGATCCCAGAACACCCAGATTCTACCAGAGTCGCCACCATCATAGGAATTGATGCAGTCCCAACCCTTGATCAAAAGCTTTTCTATTTTCTCCTTATTACAATGTCTGATCTTCGTCTCAAGTAGAGCAATACATGATAGATTATGAGATCGCACAAGGTTGCGAATTTCCTTGTGCTTAGAGGGATCGTTTAGACCCCTAATGTTCCAAGTTGCCAGCTTAATCATTAAGAAGCTGAAGGTGCCTTCCGACTGGATTTCCCAGGGCCTCCGCATTTCTTCTTGCTCTTATTAGGCCGACCCAGCTTTTTCTCAACTTCATCAATCAAATTGAGCCTTCTGGCAAGAAGAGGAGTGCTCGTAGGAGACGAGGAAGGTGAAGAATCGTCACATCCAACGCAGGAGGGGGATAAAGCAGAGGAGGAGAAGTCCCTAGCAAGAGAACCAGAGGAATTTCTAATCGGGACTGTAGCTACTGTAGCATAGGCCTTCGGATCGTCAAATTTCGGGTCTTCAACGGTTCCTGTTCCAACCGGATCGTCAACAGTAAGCGGGTCACCCGCTACTGTTCCAACCGGATCGTCAACAGTAAGCGGGTCACCCGCTACTGTTCCAATCGGATCGTGGACGCTATCAACTGTACGAGACGGATCGACAGCATCAAATGTTGGATTCACAGCCACAGCCAGGGAGTCCTCTGAAGACAGGGAGTCAAAAGAATTGGAAGAGCATCTCAATCCAGTAGCAGAAGAAATACGATGAGAGAGAGCATTGGAGGAAGGGGAGGACATCATCAACACTTCCTTCCGAAGACAGGGGCTAAGCTTCAGAATGCCTCGATAGCTTTTATTAGGTGATTGAGATTGCTGAAGTTTGGATGCTTCCAATGCATCAACCGAGCCTCCCACCGGAGCAACCAAAACATCAGCTGTAGAGGAGCCAGGAGCAGTAGACGGACCGAAAGATTTCATAGACGGGGCATCCTTAGTATGATTATTCACAAGCTTCCAGTCCCCAGAAGAAAGAACAGGGGGTTGAGAAGGTTTCGGCACCCAGAGCCGTTGGGTCACCCTTTTGCAATTTTTTGACAAGTGACCGAATTCTTTGCAGACAGTGCATTTCTTGGGAACCCAATTGTATTCAATCTGAATCTCCAAACAGCTGCCATCATCCAATTCTATATCGATAGCATTAGGAAGAGTGTCTTCAATGTTTATTTCAATGCATATCCTAGCATAGTTCAGGCGCTTAAAGGAAGCAGTCGCCGAGTCAGCATGGAGGGGCTTCCCAACAGTGCTGGCAATGTAGCTAAGGCCTTCATCAGTCCAAAGTTCAAGAGGTACGTTGTAGAAATGAGCCCATATAGGAACACGCTTACATCCATCCTTCGTTAGATTCATGCCCGGAGTCCAGAGCTTGATGAAGATCGGTCTACCACCAAAATGCCACGGTCCTCCTTCCAGGACAGCATTTAAACCCACTGCAGCAGAGAATTTAAAGAAGAAGAACCCAAAGCCATTACATAGGACATCGGTCAATCCATGCTTCCCCCAGAGACGTTGAGCAGTAGCTTGGACGAGGGAGAAAGGGAGCTTGTCAAGGAAAAACCCAACCAAAGTGTGCTTCCAGACCAAGGCTCCCTTCGAAGCAACTTCCGATGGAAGCTTAATCCTGAGTCTCCCAGCTTCAGCAGTTGAGGAAACAGGTTTAATGAACTTCAGATGCAGCTTAGCCGAAGACTCTTTGACTAATGACGCCCAGGATGGTTGGGATTTGCATATGACATCAGGGCCCTCACATGGGAGCCCGGGAACTCGTTGAGGTAGCGAATTTGATTGGTCCTCACACGGGTCCACAGAAGGATCTAAGGAACTCCCAAGGGGCGGGAAATTAGAAACCGAGAGTTTGAATTTTGATGAAGCATGAGCAGTGGAATGCTCGGGAAGAGAGAAGGCCCCAGAGATGTCAGAAAGAGCCGGCAAAGACCCAGCGGGTAAACCGTGCCAGGCGCAACGGACCGGGTAGACCACCGATGACGAATTCGAAGGGAGGAGCGAAGAGGAAGAGCTGCAGATCAGAGGCTGGGAGCTAGCTGGGGGAAAAAGGGGATTAAGCATAGTAGAATCACCTGAGCGAAAAGTCCTTTGGTCAGGGACGGATCCCACAGCATTGCACACCAGAGAGAGAGTCTTAGAAGATCCGCAATCAGTAGCAGGATCATCCTTTAAGTTCTCGCGGGCCATAGAAACTCCCAATCCAGCAGCAGCGAGATCACTCGCAATCGGCAGAGAATGCCCAGAAGGCGCAGTCCCAATCGAAGCCGCATCATCCGAGACAGGCAGTTGGGAGACAGAGGAAACAGAGGATATCTCATCCAGGGGTAATCCGCTGCAAGACGAAACCGAGACCGGAACTGGACATCCGGAATCAATCACGACAATGTCTCGACGTGAATCAAGAGCATCGCGATAGTGAGAAGAAGAAGCTTCAGCAAGAACAGAGGAAGACGGAGGAAAGTGAGCAATGGACCGGGACTCAACCTTACTACGCGTCCCACCTAAGCCAATGACTGGAATAGATATGGATGAGGATTCCAAGGAAACCTCATCCAGGGCTATACCAGCCGAGACCGCCTTAGGAACAGGAAGGGGAACAATCCTTCCATGAAGATCCGCAGAAACAGAGCAATCTCGCTCTATGCCAACAAGGACCCCCTTTGAAACAGAGGCTGAAACAGAGCAATCTCCAGCCGAAGAAAGAATGCCGGGAGGACCCGCCATGCCAGTTGACCCAAATCACAGATCAAATTTAACAAACAAACTTAAAAACCAAGATTGATAATCTCCCATAGGACCAGCAAGCAAACCAGATGAACAGACAAGAAAGAAGGAACAGAGCAAGAGAGTTTCTCTCTCTAGAACCCCAGAGCGTCTCTCTCTAGAACCCCGGATTGGCCTATAGTCAGGATTGGCCTATAGTCAGAAAAAAAAAATCAATTGCTGCAGGTAATATTGAGGAAGAACTCCTGGAGAAGGAGAAAGATTGTGCTAAGAGGCTTGCTCTTGTCTACAATGGGAAGGAGAGTTATGCTAGGCAGAGAAGCAGAATACAATGGTTGAAAGAAGGGGATCAGAACTCTGCTTTTTTTTTCAATTCCATCAAAAGAAGAAACAATGTCAACAAGATCTTATGTATCCAAGATGAAAATGGTGAATGGCTTCGGGAGAAGAATAAAATTGCTCAAGAGGTGGTTAGCTTCTACAATCAACTTCTTGGTTCGAAATGCAGCACCAATTATGAAGGTATAGAAGTTCTTAAAGATTTTGTGGATCATGCCCTCACTCCTGAACAAATTAGGCAATTAAGTTATGATTTCACTGATGAAGAGATCAAAGCTTCCATTTTCAGCCTCCATCCTAACAAAGCACCGGGCCCTGATGGATTTAATGCTTATTTCTTCCAAAAGACCTGGTCCATTGTGGGAGCTGATGTCACTACAGCAATCAAGGAGTTTTCTCTAAAGGTGTGCTTCTCAAGGAGGTTAATTGTACAATCATTGCTCTCATCCCCAAAGTCTCAAATGCTTCAAAATTGAAGGACTTCAGACCTATTTCTTGCTGCAACACTCTGTACAAATGTATAACTAAGTTGCTTGCCAACCGACTGAAAGATGTGCTCCCAGCTTTTATTAATGAAGCTCAAGCTGCTTTTGTGCAAGGAAGGCATATTGGGGATAACATTTTGATGGCACAAGAGCTTGTTAGAGGATATCACCTCTCTTCCTCCTCCCCTAAATGTGCACTCAAGATTGATTTAATGAAAGCCTTCGACTCTGTAAGATGGGAGTTCCTTTGGGATTCTTTGCACCTCCTTGGATTTCCTCACAAATTCATTGGATGGATCAAAACGTGTGTCTCCTCAGCAAAATATTCTGTGGCTATAAATGGGGAACTCAATGGCTTCTTTGAAGGAAGGAAAGGCCTACATCAAGGTGATCCAATTTCTCCCTACTTATTTGTCATATGCATGGAAATCTTCTCTCGAATTTTAGACCAGAAAATTCAAGCCTCCTCCTTCTTTAAGTACCACTGGAGATGCCGGAATTCCAATATATCACACTTATGTTTTGCTGATGATTTGATGATTTTTTGCCGAGGAGATTTGGATTCTATAAAGTTGTTAAAGAAGCTCTTGATACTTTTCTCTCTCTCAGGTCTTAAACCTAATGAAACAAAATGCTCCATTTTCCTCTCGGGTGTTACGGATCATATGCAGCATGAAACTGTTAATTACTTGGGATTTCCTCTTGGCTCCTTCCCCATCAGATATTTGGGTGTCCCACTTATATCCACAAAGCTCAAAACCCTTGATTGCCATGCTCTGGTTGATCGTATCTTGGGGAGGATCAAGGTTTGGACAAACCGTTTTCTCTCTTATGCTGGAAGATTGCAGCTCATCCAGTCGGTTATTTTTAGTATTCAATCATTTTGGAGTGCCCATTTCATCCTTCTAGCGAAAGTTATCAAAGTAATAGAAGGTATTCTCTCGGCTTTTCTCTGGAATGGTGTTTCTCTGAAAAGGCATGGCGCAAAAGTTGCTTGGGCTGACATTTCTACACCTAAAGAAGAAGTCCTCCCTTCTTTTGTTAATGAAGCCCAAGCTGCCTTTGTCCATGGTAGGCACATTGGCGATAATATTTTGATGGCTCAAGAGCTTGTTAGAGGCTATCATCTCCCCTCTTCCTCTCCTAAATGTGCTCTCAAGATTGATTTCAGGAAGGCTTTTGACTCTGTCAGATGGGATTTTCTTTGGGATTCTCTACAGCTTCTCGGCTTTCCCTCCAATTTCATTGGATGGATCAGGACCTGTGTTTCCTCTGCAAAATACTCGGTGGCAATCAATGGCGAGCTCAATGGCTTCTTTGAAGGAAGGAAAGGTATTCGTCAAGGTGATCCTATCTCGCCTTACTTATTTGTTATATGCATGGATATCTTCTCTCGTATTTTGGACCAAAAAATTCGAGATTCCGCTTTATTTAAGTTCCACTGGAGATGCCGGAAATCCAAGATTTCTCATCTATGTTTTGCCGATGATCTGATGATCTTTTGCCATGGTGACTTGAATTCTATTAAAGTTGTAAAACATCGCTCTTGCAACTTTTTCCTCTCTCTCGGGTCTTATCCCAAATGTTTCCAAAAGCACCACTTTCCTATCGGGAGTTAAAGGCCACATGCAGCAAGATATTTTGAATCATTTGGGTTTTCCTCTCGGCTCATTTCCCATCAGATATCTGGGTGTTCCGCTCATTTCATCAAAACTCAATGCCCGTGACTGCCATGCTCTGGTTGACCGTATCTTGGGGAGGATCAAAACCTGGACAAATCGTTTCCTTTCTTATGCAGGTAGATTACAACTCATTCAGTCGGTTATTTTTAGTATCCAGTCATTTTGGAGCGCCCATTTTATTCTTCCAGCCAAAGTCACCAAAGCCATTGAAAGCATTCTCTCGGCTTTCCTCTGGTCCGGGGTCTCTTTGAAACGGTTTGGTGCTAAAGTTGCTTGGGCTGATCTTTCTACTCCTAAAGCTGAAGGAGGGTTGGGGATTTTTTTTTTTTTTTTTTTTTTTTTTGAAAGTTAAAGGTGTGATTTGTATTAATCAGGGAGTTATAAGTACAAGAAACCGGGACAGAGCCCGAAAAGCAAAACTAGCAAGGGAAATACATCCACCAAAAGATTGAAAACCTCAAACCGAGGAAAACCAGACTAGAGGGGAGCCTCCAAAAGTCTAACAAAGAGATTACAAGGACAATAACAGGTTATCAACTCAAAAGGGATGTGGAGAGCTGCCATCTATCAATCAAATGGAGATTGTTAAGAAAATTAAAGACTGGAATGTTGCTTCTATGACTCGATATATTTGGCTCTTATGTCAGCCTCGCTCCAACTCCTTATGGGCAGCTTGGGTGAAGTTGAACCTGCTGCACAAGGAACAATTCTGGGTTGCTAAAGTTCCTTGGAATTGCTCTTGGACTTGGAGGAAGCTCCTGAAGATTCTTTTTTTTTTTTTTTTTTTTTTGAAAGTTAAAGTGTAAGATGTATTGCTAATGGAAAAGAGAAAGTAGGTACAAGATCACGGGGCGAACCCCAAAGGAAACAGAAAGCAACTGGGGGATAACATTCCCCGAAAATGATCTAAAGCCCCTGCCAAGAGGACACCATACAAAGGATACATCCGAAAAGTGGAACTAAATCAGTAGAAAACGAGGAAGTTATCGCAGAAGCGAAGGAGAGAGTTGCCAGCTCCTGAAGATTCGGGATCGAGTGAAAGCTTTCATCTCTGTGAAAGTGGGGAATGGTGACAATACTTCACTTTGGTTTGATTCCTGGAGACCTCAAGGCCCTATCTGCTCCTCTCCTCATGCTAGAGTAATCTTCGACTCGGGTCTCACTATCGATGCAAAGGTTAGTGCCATTATTTCTTCTGGCAATTGGAATTGGCCTGCTGCAAATTCATATGAGCTGATTAGTCTGAAAGATGAATCAAGGTCCCTCCCTTTGCCCAACTGTTCTCAAATTGATAAAGTGGAGTGGGATAGTTCTAGTGATTTCACAATCAAAAAGCTTGGAATGTTATAAGGACTCCTTCACAACGAGTTTCCTGGGCACATTTAATATGGTTCAATCATCATGTTCCTAGGCACTCCTTTTTTCTTTGGTTAGCAATCAGAGGAAGGCTCCCTACTCAAGATCGTCTTTTATCATTCGGGATTATCCGTCACATGACTTGCTATTTTTGTCAAGATGATGTGGAAGATCATAATCACCTCTTCTTTGACTGCCCATATTCTTTTCGGGTTTGGACTACGATTGCTCGTAAGTGTGATCTTTTGCATTGTCCTTCTACTTGGGAGAATCTGTGGCGAGGCTTTGCTGTAATCTCAAAGGGTCCTCGCTTATTTCCACTATTAGGAGGCTTGCTTTGGGAGCTACACTATATTTCTTATGGTATGAAAGGAACTCTCGTAAGCATGGTTGCATTCTCCATAACGAACGAGGGCTCGTCACTATAATCATGGACTCTATCAGGAGAAAACTGGATGGTACTGTATTTCCTCAAAACACAGCAAACCTCCATGTGATTCAAGTTTGGCATCTTCCCCCTACACTTCTTAGATGATATTCTAACATTGGTCTTATTATTCTGCTGTTAGCTTTGATAGCTGCTCTTTCCTCCTTTGGGTTGTATCACCTTTTATTAAGGTTGTCCTCTGATTCGGTGGTTGTATCTCCCACTGTTTGCTTCTTGTTTCCACAGGGGTATGCCCTTGTTTCTTGTACTTATAACTCTTTTATCAATACATTTCATACTTTACCTTTCAAAAAAAAAAAAAAAAAAGGAGGTCTGGGAGTTAAGAAGGTTAGGGATTGGAATGTTGCCTCAATGACTCGTTATATTTGGTTATTATGTCAACCATGCACTAATTCATTATGGGTTGCCTGGGTTAAGAAGAATTTGCTTCACAAGGAACATTCCATGGAATTGTTCTTGGACTTGGAGGAAGATCTTCAGATTCGGGATAGAGTGAAGGATTTTATTTCAGTGAAAGTGGGGAATGGAGAAAACACCTCCCTTTGGTTTGATTCATGGAGACCTCAAGGCCCCATATGCTCTTCTTCTCAAGCTAGAGTCATTTCTGACTCGGGTCTTACAAAAGAAGCAAAGGTTAGTGCCATTATTTCATCCGGCAATTGGAGATGGCCTGTAGCAAATTCAAATGAGCTGATCAGCTTGAAAGATGAATCCTGTTCCCTTCCATTGCCCGACTGCTCCCTTCCATTCCCTTCCATCGATCAAGGGATTTCACAATCAAAAGAGCATGGAAACAAACATCGGTCCTCTTCCCAGCGTGTTGATTGGGCACATTTGGTCTGGTTTAAACATCATGTTCCAAGGCATTCTTTCATCTTATGGTTAGCATTAAGAGGTAGGCTTTCCACTCAAGATCGTCTTTTCTTTCGGAATTATCCAACACATGACATGCTACTTATGTCAAGATCCAAGGGAGTCGCAACCGTCGGATCGATCATTGCCGATCGAGATCATGGCTTGGATCGATCGCAACCGCCGGATCGTAGCCTATCGGATCGATCGCAATGGTCCGATTGATCATCGCCGATTGGGATCTTGGCTTGTATCGATTGCAACCGTTGGATCGACGCCGATCGGATTGATCGCAATAGTTTCATTGATCATCGCCGATCAGGATCATGGTTTGGATCGATCGCAACCGTCAGATCGATCATCGCCGATCGGGATCATGGCTTGGATCGATTGCAATCGTCGGATCATTGCTGATCAGATTGATCGCAACCGTCGGATAGATCATCGCCAATCAGGATCATGGCTTGGATCGATCGCAACTGTTGGATCATCGTTAATCGAATGGATCACAACCATCGGATCGATCATTGCCGATTGGGATCATGGCTTGGATCTATCGCAATCGTTGGGTTGTCGCCGATCGGAAGGATTGCAACCGTCGGATCGATCATCGCTGATTGGGATCCATGGCTTTGATCGATCGCAACCGTCGGATCGTCGCCGATCGGATGGATCGCAATAGTTTCATCGATCATCGCCGATCAGGATCATGGCTTGGATCGATCGCAACTGTTGGATCTTCGCCGATCGGATGGATTGCAACCGTCAGATCGATCATTGCCGATCGAGATTATGGCTTGGATCGATCGCAATCTTTGGATCATCCCCGATCGGATTAATCGCAATTGTCGGATAGATCATCGCCGACAGGGATCATGGCTTGGATCGATCGCAACCGTCGGATCATCGCCGATCGGATGGATCGCAACAGTCGGATCGATCATCCACGATCTGGATCATGGCTTGGATCGATCGCAACCATCGGATCATCGCCGATCGGATGGGTTGCAACCATCGGATCGATCATCGCCGATCAGGACCATGGCTTGGAATGATCGCAACCGTCGGTTCATCACCGATCGGATGGATCGCAATAGTCAGATCGATCATCATCGATCGAGATCATGTCTTGGATCGATCGCAACCATCGGATCATCGCCGATCGAATGGATCGCAGCGGTCCGATCGATCATCGCCGATCGGGATCATGACTTTGATCGATCGCAACCGTTGGATCATCGTTGATCGGATGGATCGCAACCGTCCGATCGATCATCATCGATCGAGATCATGGCTTGGATCGGTCGAAACCATCGGATCATCGCTGATCGGAAGGATCGCAACCGTTGGATCGATCATCGTCGATCGAGATCATGGCTTGGATCGATCAGAACCGTCGGATCATCGCCGATCGGATGGATCGCGATCGGCTGATCAATCATCGTCGATCGAGATCATGGCTTGGATCGATCACAACCGTCGGATCATCGTGGATCGAAAGGATCGCAGTCATTCGATCGATCATCGCCAATCGGGATCATGGCTTGGATCGATCGCAATCGTCGGATCGTCGCCGATTGGATGGATTGCAACCATCCGATCGATCATCGCTGATCGAGATCATGGCTTGGATCGATCACAACCACCGGATCGTAGCCGATAGGATGGATAGCAACGGTCCGATCGATCATCGCCGATCGGGATCATGGCTTGGATCGATCACAACTGTCGGATTGTTGCAGATCGGATGGATCGATCATCGCTGATCGAGATTATGTCTTGGATTAATCGCAACCATCGGATGATCGCCGATCGGATGGATCGCAACCGTCGGATTGATGATGCTGATCGGGATCATGGCTTGGATCGATCGCAACCGTTGGATCATTGTTGATCGAATGGATCGCAACAGTCGGATCGATCATCCACGATCGGGATCATGGCTTGGATCGATCGCAACCGTGGGATCGACGCCGATAGGATTGATCGCAACAGTTTCATCGATCATCGCCAATTAGGATCATGGCTTGGATCGATTGCAACTGTCAAATCTTCGCCGATCGAATGGATCACAACCGTCGGATTGTCGCCGATCGGATGGATCGCAACCGTCGGATCGATCATGATCATGGCTTTAATCGATCGCAACCATCGGACCATCGCCAATATGATGGATCGCGATCGTCAGATCGATCATCGTCGATCGATATCATGGCTTGGATCGATCGCAACCATTGGATCATCACCGATCGGATGGACCGCAACCGTCGGATCGATCATCGCCGATTGGGATCATGGCCTGGATCTATCGCAACCGTCGGATCATCGCCGATCCGTATTGCAACCGTCGGATCGATCATCGCCGATTGGGATCATGGCCTGGATCTATCGCAACCGTCGGATCATCGCCGATCCGTATTGCAACCGTCGGATTGATCATCGTCGATCAGGTTCATGGCTTCAATCGATCGCAACCGTCGAATCATTGGCGATTGAATTGATCGCAACGGTCCAATCAATCATCGCTGATCGGGATCATGGTTTGGCTCGATCGCAACAGTCGGATCTTCGTCGATCGGATGGATCGCAACCGTCGGATCGATCATTGCTGATCGGGATCATGGCTTGGATCGATCGCAACCGTCGGATCGTCACCGATCGGATGGATCGCAACCGTCGGTTCGATCCTTGCCGATCGGTTTCATGGCTTGGATCGATCGCAACCATCGAATCGTCACAGATCAAATTGATTGCAACGATCCAATCGATCATCGCCGATCGGGGATCATGGCTTGGATCGATTGCAACAGTCAGATCTTCACTGATCGGATGGATCACAACCATCAGATCGATCATCGCCGATCGGGATCATGACTTAGATCGATCGCAACCGTCGGATTGTCGCCGATCGGATGGATCGCAACCATCGGATCGATCATCACCGATTGGGATCATAGCTTGGATCGATCGCAACCATTGGATCGTCGCCGATCGGATGGATCGCAACCATCAGATCGATCATCGCATATCGGGATCATGGCTTGCATCGATCGCACTCATCGGATGATCGCTGATCGAATGGATCGCAATTGTCGGATCTATCATTGCCGATCGGGATCATGGCTTGGATCGATTGCAACCGTCGGATCATCGCTGATCGGATTGATCATAATGGTCCGATCGATCATCGCTGGTCGGGATCATGGCTTGGATCGATTGCAACCGTTGGATCATCACTGATCGGATGGATCGTAACTATCGGATCGATCATCGCCGATCGGGATCATGGCTTGGATCGATCGCAACCATCGTATCGTCGCTGATCGGATGGATCGCAACCGTCCGATCGATCATTACCGATCGGGATCATAGCTTAGATCAATCGCAACCATTGGATCGTCACCGATCGGATGGATAGCAACAATCGGATCGATCATCGCCGATCGAAATCATGGTTTGGATCGATCGCCACCATCGGATCGCGATCGACAGATTGATCATCGTCGATCGATATCATGGCTTGGATCGATCGCAACCATTGGATCATTGCCGATCGGATGGATCACAACCGTCAGATCGATCATCGCCGATCGGGATCATGGCCTGGATCTATCGCAACCGTCGGATCATCGCCGATCCGTATTGCAACCATTGGATCGATCATCGCTAATCGAGATCACAGCTTGGATCGATCGCAATCGTTGGATCGTCGTCGATCGGATGGATCGCAACTGTCGGATCGATCATTGCGATCGGGTTCATGGCTTCGATCGATCGCAACCGTCGAATCGCCAGTGATCGAATTGATCGCAATGGTCCAATCGATCATCGCCGATCGGGATCATGGTTTGGCTTGATCGCAACAGTCATCTTCGTCGATCGAATGGATCGCAACCGTCGGATCGATCATTGCTGATCGGGATCATGGCTTGGATTGATCGCAACCGTCGGATCGTTGCCGATCAGATGGATCGCAACCGTCGGTTAGATCATTGCCAATCGGTTTCATGGCTTGGATCGATCGCAACCATCGAATCCTCGATCAAATTGATCAATCGGATCATCGATCGGATGGATCGCGATCGTCAGATCGATCATCGCGATCGGATCATAGCTTGAATCGATCGCAACGTTGGATCATCACCGATCGATGGATCGCAACCGTCGGATCGATCATCGACGATCGAATCATGGCTTGGATCGATCGCAACCATCGGATCGTTGCCGATCGGATGATTGCAACCATCGGATCGATCATCGCTGATCGGGATCTTGGATCGATCGCAACCGTCGGATCGTCGCCGATCGGATTGATCGCAATCTGATCGATCATCGCCGATTGGGATCATGGATCGATCGCAACCATCGGATCTTCGCTGATCGGATCGTAACCGTCGGATCGATCATCGCTGATCGAGATCATGGCGATCGATCACAATCGCCATTTGGATGGATTGCAACCATCGATCATTGCCGATCGGATCATGGCTTGGATCGATCGCAACCGTCGGATCGTCGCTGATCGGATGGATCGCAACCATCGGATCGATCATCGCCGATCATGGCTTGGATCGATCGCAACCGATCATCGCCGATCGATCGCAACCAATCGATCATCGCCAATCGAGATCATTGCTTGGATCGATTGCAACAGTTGGATCTTTGCCGATCGGATGGATCGCAACCGTCGGATCGATCATCGCCGGTCGGATTATAGCTTGGATCGATCGCAACCGTCGGATTATTGCCGATCGGATGGATGCAACCGTCCGATCGATCATTACTGATCGAGATAATGGCTTGGATCGATCGCAAGCACGGATCATAGCCGATCGGATGGATCGCAATGGTCCGATCGATCATCGTCGATCGAGATCATGGCTTGGATCGATCGCAACCGTCGGATCTTCGCCGATCAAATGAATTGCAACCATCGGATCGATCATCGCCGATCGGGATCATGGCTTGGAATGATCACAACCGTCGGTTCATTGCCGATCGGATGGATCGCAACGATTGGATCGATCATCGCTTATCGAGATCATGTCTTGGATCGATCGCAACCATCGGATCATCTCCGATCGGATGGATCGCACGGTCCGATCGATCATCGCCGATCGAGATCATGGCTTGGATCGATTGCAACCATCGGATCGCGGATGATCGCAATAGTTTCGTCGATCATCGCCGATCGAGACCATGGCTTGGAATGATCTCAACCGTCAGATCCTCGCTGATCGGATGGATCGCAACCATAGGATCGATCATCGCCGATCGGGATCATGGCTTGGATCGATCGCAATCGTCGGATCGATCATCGCCGATTGGGATCATAGCTTGGATTGATCGCAACCGTCGGATCGATCATCGCCGATCGGGATCATGGCTTGGATCGATCACAACCGTCTGATCGTTGCGGATCGGATGGATCGTGACCGTCGGATCGATCATCGCCGATCGGGATTATGGCTTGCATCGATCGCAACCGTCGGATTGTCACCGATCGGATGGATTGCAACCGTCGGATTGATCACTGATTGGGATCATGGCTTGGATCGATCGCAACCATCGGATCGTCGCCGATCGGATTGATCGCAACGGTCTGATCGATCATCGCCGATTGGGATCATTGCTTGGATCGATCGCAACCATTGGATCTTCGCTGATCGGATGGATCGCAACCGTCGGATCGATCATCGCCGATCGAAATCATGGCTTGGATCGATTGCAACTGTCAGATCGACGCCGATAGGATTGATCGCAACTGTTTCATCGATCATCGCCGATCAGGATCATGGCTTGGATCGATCGCAACCGTAGATCTTCGCCGATCGGATGGATCGCAACCGTCGGATCATCGCCGATCGGATGGATCGCAACCGTCGGATCGATCAGGATCATGGCTTCGATCGATCGCAACCATCGGATCATCGCCAATCGGATGGATCGCGATCATCGGATCGATCATCGCCGATCGGTATCATGGCTTGGATCGATCGCAACCGTTGGATCATCGCCGATCGGATGGATCGCAACCGTCGGATCGATCATCGACGATCGAAATCATGGCTTGGATCGATCGCAACCATCGGATCGTTGCCGATCGGATGTATTGCAACCGTCGGATCGATCATCGCTGATCGGATCACGACTTGGATCGATCGCAATCGTCGGATCGTCGCCGATCGGATTGATCGCAACGGTCTGATCGATCATCGCCGATTGGGATCATTGCTTGGATCGATCGCAACCATCGGATCTTCGCCGATCAAATGGATCGCAACCGTCGGATCGATCATCGCTGATCGGATCATGGCTTGGATCGATCACAACCATGGGATCATCGCCGTTTGGATGGATTGCAACCGTCGGATAGATCATCGCCGATCGGGATCATGGCTTGGATCGATCGCAACCGTCGGATCGTCGCTGATCGGATGGATCGCAACCGTCGGATCATCGCCGATCGGGTTCATGGCTTGGATCGATCGCAACCGTCTAATCATCGCCGATCGAATTGATCGCAATGGTCCAATCGATCATCGCCAATCGAGATCATGGCTTGGATCGATCGCAACAGATGGATCTTTGCCGATCGGATGGATCGCAACCATCGGATCGATCATCGCCGATCAGATCATAGCTTGGATCGATCGCAACCATCGGATCATCGCCGATCGGATGGATCGCAACCGTCCGATCGATCATTACCGATCGAGATAATGGCTTGGATCAATCGCAAGTGCCGGATCATAGCCGATCGGATGGATCGCAACGGTTGATCGATCATCGTCGATCGGGATCATGGCTTGGATCGATTGCAACCATCGGATCGACGCCGATCGGATTGATCGCAATAGTTTCGTCGATCATCGCCGATCAGGATCATGGCTTGGATCGATCGCAACCGTCGGATTCGCCGATCGGATGAATCGCAACCGTCGGATCGATCATCGCCGATCGGGATCATGGCTTGGAATGATCGCAACCGTCGGTTCATCACCGATCGGATGGATCGCAACGGTCGGATCGATCATCGCTTATCGAGATCATGTCTTGGATCGATCGCAACCATCGGATCATCTCGATCGGATGGATCGCAACGGTCCGATCGATCATCGCCGATCGGGATCATGGCTTTGATCGATTGCAACCGTTGGATCGTCGTCAATCGGATGGATCGCACCGTCGGATCGATCATTGCCGATCGAGATCATGGCTTGGATCGATCGCAACCGTCGGATCGTCGCTGATCGGACGGATCGCAACCGTCGGATAGTCGCCGATCGGATGGATCACAACCGTTTGATCGATCTTTGCAATCGAGATCATGGCTTGGATCGATCGCAACCGCGGATCGTAGCCGATCGGATGGATCGCAATGGTCCGATCGATCAATGCCGATCGGAATAATGGCTTGGATCGATTGCAACCGTCGGATCGACGCCGATCGGATTGATCGCAATAGTTTTGTCGATCATCGCCGATCCGGATCATGGCTTGGATCGATCGCAACCGTCGGATCTTCACCGATCGGATAAATCGCAACCATAGGATCGATCATCGCCGATCGGTATCATGGCTTGGATCGATCGCAACCATCGGATCATCGCCGATCGGATGGATCGTAACCGTCGGATCGATCATCCGATCGGGATCATGGCTTGCATCGATCGCAAACATCGGATCGTCGCCGGTTAATTGGATCACAACCATCGGATCGATCATCGCCGATCGGGATCATGGCTTGGATCGATCACAACCGTCGGATCATCGCGGATCGGATGGATCGTGACCGTTGGATCGATCATCGCCGATCGGGACTATGGCTTGGATCGATCGCAACCGTCGGATCATCGCCGATCGGATGGATCGCAACCATCGGATTGATCATCGCTGATCGGGATCATGGCTTGGATCGATCGCAACCGTCGGATCGTCGCCGATCGGATTGATCGCAACGGTCTGATCGATCATCGCCGATTGGGATCATTGCTTGGATCGATCGCAGCCATGGGATCTTTGCTGATCGGATGGATCGCAACCGTCAGATCGATCATCGCCGAACGAGATCATGGCTTGGATCGAGTGCAACTGTCAGATCGACGCCGATAGGATTGATCGCAACAGTTTCATCGATCATCGCCGATCAGGATCATGGCTTGGATCGATCGCAACCATCGGATCTTCGCCGATCGGATGGATCGCAACCGTCGGATCGTCGCCGATCGGATGGATCGCAACCGTCGGATCGATCAGGATCATGGCTTCGATCGATCGCAACCATCGGATCGTCGCCAATAGGATGGATCGCGATCGTCAGATCGATCATCGCCGATCGGTATCATGGCTTGGATCGATCGCAACCGTTGGATCATCGCCGATCGGATGGATCGCAATCGTCGGATTGATCATCGATGATCGGGATCATGGCTTGGATCGATTACAACCATCGGATCGTCGCCGATCGGATGTATGCAACCGTCGGATCGATTATCGCTGATCGGGATCACAGCTTGGATCGATCGCAACCGTCAGAACATCGCCGATCGGATTGATCGCAACGGTCTGATCGATCATTGCCGATTGTGATCATTGCTTGGATCGATCGCAACCATCGGATCTTCGCCGATCGAATGGATCGCAATCGTCGATCGATCATCGCCGATCGGAATCATGGCTTGGATCGATCACAACCGTGGGATCATCACCGTTTGGATGGATTGCAACCGTCGGATATAGATCATCGCCGATCGGGATCATGGCTTGGATCGATCGCAACCGTGGATCATCTGATCGGATGGATCGCAACCGTCGGATCGATCATCGCCGATCGGGTTCATGGCTTGTATCGATCGCAACCGTTGAATCGTCACCGATCGAATTGATCGCAACGTTCCAATCGATCATCGCCGATTGGGATCATGGCTTGGATCGATCGCAACAGTCGGATCTTCACCGATTGGATGGATCCCAACCGTCGGATCGATCATCGCCGATCGGGATCATGGCTTGGATCGATCGAAACCGTCGGATCATCGCCGATCGGATGGATCAAAACCGTCGATCGATCATTGCCGATCGAGATCATGGCTTGGATCTATCGCAACCGCCGGATCGTAGCCGATCGGATGGATCGCAACGGTCCGATCGATCATCGCCGATCGAGATCATGGCTTGGATCGATTGCAACCGTCGGATCGACGCCGATCGGATTGATCGCAATAGTTTCGTCGATCATCGCGATCAGGATCATGGCTTGGATCGATTGCAACCATCGGATCTTCGCCAATCGGATGGATCGCAACCATAGGATCGATCATCGCCGATCGGGATCATGGCTTGGATCGATCGCAACCGTCAGATCGTCATCGATCGGATGGATCGCAACCGTCGGATCGATCATCGCCGATCGGGATCATGGCTTGGATTGATCGCAACCGTCGGATTGTCGCCGATCGGTTGGATCACAACCTTCGGATCGATCATCGCTGATCGGGATCATGGCTTGGATCGATCACAACCGTCTGATCATCGGAATCGGATGGATCGCAACCGTCGGATCGATCATGGCCGATCGGGATTATGGCTTGGATCGATCGCAATCGTCGGATCATCGCCGATCGGATGGATCGCAACCGTCGGATTGATCATCGCTGATTGGGATCATGGCTTGGATCGATCGCAACCGTCGGATCGTCGCCGATCGGATTGATCGAAATGATCTGATCGATCATCGCCGATTGGGATCATTGCTTGGATCGATCGCAACCATGGGATCTTCACTGATCGGATGGATCGCAACCGTCGGATCGATCATCGCCGATCGAGATCATGGCTTGGATCGATTGCAACTGTCAGATCGATGCCGATAGGGTTGATCGCAACAGTTTCATCGATCATCGCCGATCGGGGATCATGGCTTGGATCAATCGCAACCGTCGGATCTTCGCCGATCGGATGGATCGCAACCGTAGGATCATCGCCGATCGATGGATCGCAACCGTCGGATCGATAAGGATCATGGCTTCGATCGATCGCAACCATCGGATCATCGCCAATCGGATGGATCGCGATCGTCGAATCGATCATCGCCGATCGGTATCATGGCTTGGATCGATCGCAACCATTGGATCATCGCCGATCGGATGGATCGCAACCGTCGGATCGATCATCGACGATCGGGATCATGGCTTGGATCGATCGCAACCGTTGGATCGTCGCCGATCGGATGTATTGCAACCGTCGATCGATCATCGCTGATCGGGATCATGGCTTGGATCGATCGCAACCGTCGGATCGTCGCCGATCGGATTAATCGCAACGGTCTGATCGATCATCGTCGATTGGGATCATTGCTTGGATCGATCGCAACCATCGGATCTTCACCGACCGAATGGATCGCAACCGTCGGATTGATCATCGCCGATCGGGATCATGGCTTGGATCGATCACAACCGTGGGATCGTCACCGTTTGGATGGATTGCAACGTCGGATCGATCATCGCCGATCGGGATAATGGCTTGGATCGATCGCAACCATCGGATCGTCGCTGATCGGATGGATCGCAACCGTCGGATCGATCATCGCCGATCGGGATCATGGCTTGGATCGATCACAACCATCGAATCGTCGCCGATCGAATTGATCGCAACGGTCAATCGATCATCGCCGATCGGGATCATGGCTTGGATCGATCGCAACAGTCGGATCTTTGCCGATCGGATGGATCGCAACCGTCGGATCGATCATCGCCGAATGGGATCATGGGTTGGATCGATCGCAACCGTCGGATTGTCGCCGATCGGATGGATCGCAACCATCGGATCGATCATCGCTGATCGATCATAGCTTGGATCGATCGCAACCGTCGGATCGTCGCCGATCGGATGGATCGCAACCGTCGGATCGATCATCACGATCGGGATCATGGCTTGATCGATCGCAACCGTCGGATCATCGCTGATTGGATGGATTGCAATTGTCGGATCGATCATCGCCGATCGGGATCATGGCTTGGATTGATCGCAACCGTCGGATCGTCGCCGATCGGATTGATCGCAATGGTCGATCGATCATCGCCGATCGGATCATGGCTTGGATCGATCGCAACCGTTGGATCGTAGCCGATCGGATGGATCGCAACTATCGGATCGATCATCCGATCGGGATCATGGCTTGGATCGATCGCAACCATTGGATCATCGTCGATCGGATGGATCGCAACCATCGGATCATCTTGCCGATCGAGATCATGGCTTGGATCGATCGCAACCGTCAGATCATCGCCGATCGGATGGATCGCAACCGTCGGATCGATCATCGCCGATCATGATCATGGCTTGGATCGATCGCAACCGTCGGATCATCGCCGATCGGATGGATCGCAACCGTTTGATCGATCATTGCCGATCGGGATCATGGCTTGGATCGATTGCAACCGTCGGATCGTCGCCGATCGGATGGATCGCAACCGTCGGATCGATAATTACCGATCGGGATCATGGCTTCGAGTGATCGCAACCGTCGGATCGTCGCAGAACGGATGGATCGTCGTATCGATCATAGCCGATCGTGATCATGTCTTGGATCGATCGTAACCGTCGGATCTCGCCAATTGGATGGATCGCAACCATCGGATCGATCATCACCGATCGGATCATGGCTTGGATCGATCGCAATAGTCGGATTCGCCGATCGGATGGATCGCAACCGTCGATCGATCATCGCCGATCGGGATCATGGCTTGGATCGATTGCAACCATCGGATCGTTGCCGATCGGATGGATCGGATCGGATGGATCGCAACAGTCCGATCGATCATCGCCTATCGGATCATGGCTTGGATCGATCGCAGCCGTCGGATCGTCACCGATCGGATGGATCGCAACGGTATGATCGATCATCGCGATCGAGATCATGGCTTGGATCGATCGCAACCGTCGGATCGTCGTCTATCGGATGGATCGCAATCGTGGATCGGTCATCCTCGATCGGGATCATGGCTTGGATGGATCGCAACCGTCGGATCGTTGCCGATCGGATTGATCGCAACGTTTGGATCGATCATCGCCGATCGGGATCATGGCTTGGATCGATCGCAACCGTCGGATCGTCGCCAATCGGATTGATCACAATGGTTTGATCGATCATCGCCGATTGGGATTATTGCTTGGATCGATTGCAACCATTGGATCTTCGCGGATCGGATGGATCACAACCGTCGGATCGATCATCGCCGATCGGGATCATGGCTTGGATCGATCGCACCATCGGATGGATCGACGCTGATCGGATGGATCGCAACCGTCGGATCGATCATCGCCGATCAGGATCATGGCTTGGATCGATCGCAACCGTTGGATCGTCGTCGATCGGATGGATCGCAACCGTCGGATCGATCATCCGATCGGGATCATGGCTTGGATCGATCGCAACCGTCGGATCGTCACCAATCGGATGGATCGCGATCATGGGATCGATCATCGACGATCGGATCATGGCTTGGATCGATCGCAATCGTCGGATCGTCGCCGATCGGATGGATCGCAACCGTCAGAACGATCATCGACAATCGGGATCATAACTTGGATCGATCGCAACCGCGGATCGTAGCCGATCGGATGGATCGCAACGGTTCGATCGATCATCGCCGATCGGGATCATGGCTTGGATCGATCGCAACCGTCGGATCATCGCCGATCTGATGGATCGCAACCATCGGATCGATCATCGCCGATCGGGACCATGGCTTGGAATGATCGCAACCGTCGGTTCGTCGATCGGATGGATCGCAACGGTCGGATCGATCATCACCGATTGAGATCATGTCTTGGATCGATCGCAACCATCGGATCGTTGCCGATCGGATGGATCGCAACGGTCCGATCGATCATCGCCGATCGGGATCATGACTTTGATCGATCGCAACCTTGGATCATCGTCGATCGGATGGATCACAACTGTCGGATTGATCATCGTCGATCGAGATCATGGCTTGGATTGATCGCAACCATCGGATCATCGGATCGAAAGGATCGCAGCCGTCGGATCGATCATCGCCGATCGGGATCATGGCTTGGATCGATCGCAACCGTCGGATCGTCGCCGATCGGATGGATCGCAACCGTCCGATCGATCATCGCCGATCGAGATCATGGCTTGGATCGATCACAACCGCCGGATCGTAGCCGATCGGATGGATCGCAACGGTCCGATCGATCGCCGATCAGGATCATGGCTTGGATCGATCACAACCATCGGATTGTCGGATCAGATGGATCGCAACCGTCGGATCGATCATCGCAGATCGAGATTATGGCTTGGATCGATCGCAACCGTTGGATCATCGCCGATCGGATGGATCGCAATCATCGGATTGATCATCGCTGATCGGGATCATGGCTTGGATCGATCGCAACCATCGGATCGTCGCCGATCGGATTGATCGCAACGGTCTGATCGATCGCCAATTGGGATCATTGCTTGGATCGATTGCAACTGTCAGATTGACGCCGATAGGATTGATCGCAACAGTTTCATCGATCATCGCCAATCAGGATCATGGCCTGGATCGATCGCAACCGTCGAATCTTCGCAGATCGAATGGATCGCAACCGTCGGATCATCGCCGATTGGATGGATCGCAACCATGATATCGATCAGGATCATGGCTTCGATCGATCGCAACCATCGGATCGTCGCCAATCTGATGGATCACGATCGTCAGATCGATCATCGATCATGGCTTGGATCGATCGCAACCATTGGATCGATCGATGGATCGCAACCGTCGGATCGATCATCGCCGATCGGGATCATGGCTTGGATCGATCGCAATCGGATCATCGCCGATCGGATGGCAACCGTCGGATCGATCATCGATCGGGATCATGGCTTGGATCGATCGCAACCGTCGGATCATCGCCGATCGGATCGGATCGATCATCGCTAATCGGGATCATGGCTTGGATCGATCGCAACCATCGGATCGTCGCCGATCGGATGGATCGCAACCGTCGAATCGATCATCGCCGATCGGGATCATGGCTTGGATCGATCGCAACCGTCGGATTGTCACCGATCAGATGGATCACAACCATCGGATCGATCATCGCCGATCGAGATCATGGCTTAGATCGATCATAACCGTCGGATCGTCGTGGATCGGATGGATCGAGACCGTCGGATCGATCATCGCCGATCGGGATCATGGCTTGGATCGATCGCAAGTGTCGGTTTGTCACCGATCGGATGGATCGCAATAGTCGGATCGATCATCGCCGATCGAGATCATGGCTTGGATCGATCGCAACCATCGGATCATCGCCGATCGGATGGATCGCAATGGTCTGATTGATCATCGCCCATCGAGATCACGGCTTAGATCGATCGCAACCGTTGGATTGTTGTCAATCGGATGGATCGCAACCGTCGGATCGATCATCACCGATCGGGATCATGGCTTGGATCGATCGCAACTGTCGGATCATCGCCGATCGGAATGATCGCAACCGTCGGATCGATCATCGCCGATTGGGATCATGGCTTGGATCGATCGCAACCATCGGATCGTCGCCGATCGGATGGATCGCTACCGTCCGATCGATCATCGCCGATTGAGATCATGGCTTGGATCGATCGCAACCGCCGGATAGTAGCCGATCGGATGGATCACAATGGTCCGATCGATCATCGCCGATTGGGATCTTGGCTTGGATCGATTGCAACTGTCGGATCGACGCCGATCGGATTGATCGCAACAGTTTCATCGATCATCGCCGATCAGGATCATGGCTTCGATCGATCGCAACCGTCGGATCTTCGCCGATCGGATGGATCGCAACCGTTGGATCGATCATCGCCGATCGGGATCATGGCTTGGATCGATCGCAATCGTCGGATCATCGCCGATCGGATTGATCGCAACCGTCGGATAGATCATCGCCGATCGGGATCATGGCTTGGATCGATCGCAACCGTCGGATCATCGCCGATCGAATGGATCGCAACAGTCGGATCGATCATCCACGATCGGGATCATGGCTTGGATCGATCGCAACCGTCGGATCGTCGCCGATCGGATGGATCTCAACCGTCGGATCGATCATCGCCGATCGGGACCATGGCTTGGAATGATCGCAACCGTCGGTTAGTCGCCGATCGGATGGATCGCAATAGTCGGATCGATCATCGCCGATCGAGATCATGTCTTGGATCGATCGCAACCATCGGATCGTCCGATCGGATGGATCGCAAGGTCCGATCGATCATCGCCGATCGGGTTCATGACTTTGATCGATCGCAACCGTGGGATCGTCGTCGATCGGATGGATCGCAACCGTCGGATCGATCATCGCCGATCAAGATCATGGCTTGGATCGATCGCAACCATCGGATCGTCCTGATCGGAAGGATCGCAACCGTCGGATCAATCATCGCCGATCGAGATCATGGCTTGGATCGATCGCAACCGTCGGATCGTCGCCGATCGGATGGATCGCAACCGTCGATCGATCATCACCGATCGAGATCATGGCTTGGATCGATCGCAACCGCGGATCGTAGCCGATCGGATGGATCGCAACGGTCCGATCGATCATCGCCGATCGGGATCATGGCTTGGATCGATTGCAACCATCGGATCGATGCCGATCGGATTGATCTGATTTGGGTTTAACTTGAACTTGGTTCAACCCAGTGTTGAAAAATATCTCTAAGTAACTCTCTAGATTGTACTTGATTTGAATTTGGTCTAATTTGATCTAACTTTGATCTATCAATATTGGAGGAATGCTCGAGATTGTAGTTAATTGAGGTTTGATCTAAGTTTGATCCAACACAATCTTGAAACGATGCTCCACGTTGGACTTGACTCATGTTTGATTTAAGTTTGATCTAATTTCAATCTTGGAGCAACGCTCCGTATGAGATTTTATTTGGGTCCGATCTTAGTTTGATCTAACCGAACTTGTGCCAATGCCCGAGATTCGACTTGATTCAGAATTGACATTGGTTTGATCTAACCCAATTTTTAAACAAATGCAGCATATTGAACTAAATTCAAGTTTGATCTTCGTTTCATTCAAACTAATCTTGTGGAGCATTGCTCTAGATTGGACTTGATTCAGGTTCGATCGATCAAAGTTTGATCTAGGCCGATCATATTATAATGTTTTAGATTGAAATTGATTCGGGCTTTATCTTATTTGATCTGAACTAATCATGGAGTAACACTCTAAATTGAACTCGATTGGGTTTGACCTAACTTGATCTTCGAACGATGCTCCTAATTTAACTTGATTCAGGTTCGATCAGAGTTTGATCTAAATTGATATCGAAGCAATGCTTCATATTATACTTAATTTGGGCTCCATCTTGGTTTGAACTAACCCGATCTTGAAGCAGCACTCTAAAAAAGACTTGATTTATGTTTGTTGTTTTATCGAACCCGATTTTAGGGCAACGCTTTAGATTTGATCTGATTTGGGTTTATTCTAAGTTTGATCAAACCCAATCTTAGTGCAATGCTCTCGATTAAACTTGATTTGGGTATTATCTTTAACTTCATCGAGCCTAATCTTAGAGCAACACTCAAAATTAGACTTGATTAGTGTTTGATCTAACCTGATCATGATGCAGCATCACTCCATATTGAACTTGATTCATCTTAGAGCTAAGATTGATCCAACCCGACCTTAGAGAAATGCTCCATATCGAACTTTATTTTGGTTTGACCTAAGTTCGATCCGACCCTATCTTGGAACAATGCATTAAATTGCATTTGATTCATATTTGATTTGAGTTTGAACCAAATCAATCTTGGAGGAATGCAGCATATTTCACTTAATTCGAGATTGATATAAGTTTGATCCAATACGATCTTTGAGGAATGCTCTACATCGGACTTGATTTGTGCCTGATCTTGGTTTGATCAAGCTCAACCTAAGATCAAGGCTCCATATTGAACTTAATTCCGATTTGATCAAAGTTTAGTTGAACCCGATCTTAGAGCAATGTTACATATTTGATTTGTTCCAGGTCCGATTTAAGTTTAATCCACCCTGATCTTAGAGCAATGCTTTAAATTGAACTTGATTGGGGTTTGATCAAAGGTTGATTGAGTTCGATATAACAATAATAGAATCCAGATTGGACTTGATTTGGGTTTGATATAAGTTTGATCCAACTCGATCCTCGAGCAACGCTCTCGATTTGACTTGATTTGGGTTTGATCCAACCTTTTCTTAGAGCAATGCTGCAAATTAGATTTGATTCATGTGGATCTAATTTGATCTAACCTGGTCTTGTTGCAATGCTTTAGATTGGACTTATTTTGAAATTTGATCTAAGTTTGGCTCGACCCGATCTTGGAGCATCACTTCCAATTGGACTTGACTCAGAAGGTTTGATCTAAGTTTGATCCAATCCGAACTTAGAGCAACATTCCAAATTCAAATTGATTTAGCCTTGATTTGGCCCGATCTTGTAGCAACGCTCCAGATTGAACTTCATTTAGCTTGATGTAGGTTAGATCTAATCCAATCATGGAGTAATGCTTCGATTGAACTTGATTTTAGTTTGATTTCACCCAATCTTGGTGTAACGCTCGAGAATGAACTTTATTTGGGTCTGAACTTAGCTCCATCTAACCCGATCTTAGAAAATGCTCTATATTTAACTTTATTTAGGATTGATCTTAATTTATCCAACCCGATATTATATAAGTGCTCTAGATTGAACTTGATTTGTGTTTGATTTAATTTGATCTAACCATATCTTGATCAACACTCTAAATTGAAGTTGATTCATGTTTGATGTAAATTTTATCCGACCCAATCTCGGAGCAATTGTCTAGATGGGATCTGATTTGGGTTTAACTTGAAGCAACACTCTGGTTGATTTAGTTTGTTGTTTTATCAAAATTTNTTGTATTTGATTCAAATTTGGTCTAATTTGATCTAACTTTGATCTATCAATATTGGAGAATGCTCGAGATTGTACTTAATTGAGGTTTGATCTAAGTTTGATCCAGCACAATCTTGAAACGATGCTCCACGTTGGACTTGACTCATGTTTGATTTAAGTTTGATCTAATTTCAATCTTGGAGCAACGCTCCTTATGAGATTTTATTAGGTCCGATCTTAGTTTGATCTAACCTGAACTTGTGCCAATGCCTGAGATCGACTTGATTCAGAATTGACATTGGTTTGATCTAACCCAATTTTTAAACAAATGCAGCATATTGAACTAAATTCAAGTTTGATCTTCGTTCATTCAAACTAATCTTGTGGAGCATTGCTCTAGATTGGACTTGATTTAGGTTCGATCAAATGAAAAGAGATCAAAGTTTGATCTAGGCCGATCATATTATAATGTTTTTAGATTGAAGTTGATTCGGGCTTGATCTTATTTGATCTGAACTAATCATGGAGTAACACTCTAAATTGAACTCGATTCGGGTTTGACCTAACTCGATCTTCGAACGATGCTCTTAATTTAACTGATTTAGGTTCGATCAGAGTTGATCTAAATTGATATCGAAGCAATGCTTCATATTATATTTAATTGGGCTCCATCTTGGTTTGAACTAACCTTCCTGGTCAACGTCTTCTCTCAATCTAATGCTGAATTTCTCCCATATGGTCTTTCGGATCACTCCCCTGCCGTGGTCAATCTTGGAGTTAGTTTGCCTCTTTACAAATCGCCTTTTAAATTCTTTAACTTTTGGACTGAATTTGATGAATTCCTTCCGTTAATTGAGGAAATCTGGGCTACTCCGATTGCTGGATATTCTATGTTCAGAGTTTATAAGAAGCTCAAACTTGTGAAGACGGCCTTGAAAGCTCTGTGCCAGACAAAGAACAAGTTAATAAATGGCGATCTAATTCTCATTCGCACCGAGCTTGCTGATCTGCAATCAATTGCGTCTGGGAATAATGATGTTCATCTGCTGGAGAAGGCAATTGATTGTGCTAAGAGACTGTCGCTTGTCTCTAGAGGGAAAGAAAGCTACGCTAGGCAGCGTAGTCGCATTCAGTGGCTGAAAGAAGGAGATCACAATTCAGCTTTCTTTCTCAACTCTATCAAGGGTAGATCCAATGTGAACAAAATTCTGTCTATTCAGAAGGATAATGGGGATTGGATCAGGGATAAGGATCAGATCTCTCGTGAGGTTGTTCATTTCTATAAGTTGCTCCTCGGCTCGGATTGCAAATCTACTTATGATGGCAGCATTATGTCCTGTTTCTTCAAAGAAAGGATCCTATCTCCTGAACAAGCTTCTATGTTAAGCTGCGACTTCTCCGAAGATGAAATCAAATCTGCTTTCTTCAGTCTCCACCCTAATAAATCACCTGGTCCGGACGGTTTCAATGCTTACTTCTTCCATCGGACTTGGCATATTGTGGGAGCTGATATCTCAAAAGCTATTAAGGATTTCTTCTCTAATGGGATTCTCCTCAAGGAAGCAAATTGCACTATTGTGGCTCTCATCCCTAAAGTTCCTAATGCCTCTAAATTAAAGGACTTTAGACCTATTTCATGCTGCAATTCTATCTACAAATGTATTTCAAAGCTCCTTGCTAGTCGTCTTAAAGCAGTTCTTCCGTCTATTATCAACAACGCCCAGTCTGCCTTTGTCCAAGATAGACATATTGGGGACAACATTCTTATGGCCCAGGAGCTAGTTCGTGGATATCATCTCCCTTCGTCAACCCCAAATTGTACTCTCAAAATTGATCTTATGAAGGCTTTTGATTCGGTCCGGTGGGACTTCCTTTGGGATACCCTTCTGCATCTTGGATTTCCTACGATCTTTATCGGCTGGATCAAGGCGTGTGTCACCTCTGCCAAGTACTCTATTTCTATTAATGGGGAACTCAATGGTTTCTTTGAAGGGAAGAAAGGCCTCCGTCAAGGTGATCCTATCTCACCTTATTTATTTGTCATTTGCATGGATGTCTTCTCTAGGATCCTTGAGTTTAAAATCCAAGCTTCCACCACTTTCAAATTTCATTGGAGATGCCGGAAATCAAATTTATCTCATCTTTGCTTTGCGGATGACCTGCTGGTTTTCTGTCGGGGGGATCTTAATTCTGTCCAAGTAGTGAAGAATGCCCTAGATACCTTCTCCTCTCTATCGGGCTTAACCCCAAACAGCTCTAAAAGTTCCATCTTTCTCTCGGGTATGACTGCTTCCTCGCAACATGATCTTGCAAATTTCATAGGATACAATATGGGTTCATTTCCTATTAGATATTTGGGGTTCCTCTCATCTCCTCGAAGCTCAAAGCTTTGGACTGTCAAGCCTTGGTGGATCGTATATTGAAGAGGATCAAGCTCTGGACTAATCGCTTCCTCTCCTATGCTGGAAGGCTTCAACTTATTCAATCAATTATATTCAGTATCCAGACTTTTTGGAGCTCCCACTTTATTCTACCAGTCAAAGTCATCAAAGATATAGAGGGTATTCTCTCTGCTTTCTTATGGAAAGGTACTTCCTTAAGTCACTCTGGTGCTAAAGTTGCTTGGAGTGATATCTCTTGTCCGAAACCCGAAGGAGGATTGGGAATCAAAAAGATTCGTGATTGGAACACTGCCTCCATGACCCGTTATATTTGGCTTCTTTGCAGCCCTGCTCTAATTCCCTGTGGGCTGCTTGGGTCAAGAGGAATCTGCTGCATAAAGACCACTTCTGGGTGGCAAAAGTTCCTTGGAACTGCTCTTGGACCTGGAGGAAAATCCTAAAGCTTCGGGACAGAATCAGGGCTTTCATCTCCGTCAATGTAGGGAATGGTGGAGATACTTCCCTTTGGTTTGATTCTTGGAGGCCTCTTGGCCCTATTTGTTCCTCCTCTCATGATAGAGTCATTTCCGACTCCGGACTTGGGATAAATGCAAAGGTTAGTGACATTATTTTTGGCGGCTCATGGAGATGGCCGGTAGCTAATTCTATTGAGCTGATAGCTTTGAAGGAAGACTCTAGATCCCTTGATCCCCCTGATTGCAGCCATCAGGACAAGATTCTTTGGGATGGTTCCCAGCCTTCTCTATTAAGGGTGTTTGGAATTGCATCCGGACTCCGAGCGGCCGTGTAGACTGGGCGCATCTTCTTTGGTTTCCTCATCATGTGCCTAGGCACTCATTTATTTTATGGCTTGCTATTAGAGGTAGACTCTCTACTCAAGATCGTCTCCATTCCTTTGGTGTTCAAGGTCAACTCTCCTTATCCTGCTTTCTATGCCAAGACCATACAGAGGATCATAGCCATCTATTTTTCAGCTGCCCTTTTTCCTTTCGGATCTGGTCTTCTATTGCCAGTTTGTGCGATTTTGAGCATTATCCTTCATCTTGGGAGCTCTTGAGACCGTGGCTCTGCAGGAATATCAAAGGCAAATCCCTTCGTTCAATTATTTGCAGACTGGCTTTGGGAGCTTCTTTGTACCTCATTTGGTTTGAAAGGAACTCTCGCAAGCATGGCCAAAGACCTCTTAATGAAGCTGGGATCTTTTCAAAGATTATGGACTCTGTTAGGGCGAGTTTGGATGGTGCTATTTTTCCCAGGAAGGAGGGTCATCAAAAATTGATTGAAAAGTGGCAGCTCCCTTCCTCTATCTCGAGCTGATGCCCTTTGTTTATGATTTCTACCGTGACTCCATCACGATTGTGCTTTCATCTCGTGTGAGATGTCTTCACCTGTTGTTTAGGTTTCTACTGTTCTTACTTGTCTTATCCGGGGTATGCCCCTTTTCTTTACTTAACTCTCCTTTACTTATAAATTTCATACTTCACTTTTCAAAAAAAAAAAAAATCTTTTCTTTGCCTGCTATTTCTCCAGTCGGGTTTGGTCTGCTATTGCTTGTAGGTGTGATCTTTTGCATTTTCCTTCTGCTTGGGAGACTCTATGGCCGAGGCTGTGTGGTACTCTCAAAGGGACTTCGCTCATTTCTATTATCAGGAGGCTTGCGTTGGGAGCTACCATCTATTATTTATGGATGGAAAGGAACTCTCGAAAGCATGGTCGTATTCTTCATAATGAGCAAGGAATCATCAGTCAAATTATGGACACTATCAGGCATAAGTTGGAGGGATTCGAATTTCCCCTTAATACGCCAAATCTTCATTTGATTCAAATCTGGCACCTCCCCGCTTCTCTGCTCCGATGAATCCTTGGGAGTTTGTGGTTTTGTGATGTTGTTTTGGCTTTGTAGCTGTCGATCTCTTGGGAGTTGCTTCACCGTATGGTGATTGTCCGTTTTTTTTGGCTGTTTTCTCCCGGGTTTTTGCCCCGGGGTTTGTACTTATTTCTCTCTCCCTTTTTTCTTTATTAATACAATTCACTTTTACCTTTCAAAAAAAAATGATTGTTTGCTACGCGATCCTCCACTGGGGTGGCTCTCCTTTTGTACTATTTGGTCTCCCGCTTTGGTGGTGTTTTCTCCCACTTTAGCTTTGGGCTTTCCGGGGTATGCCCCGAGCGCTTGTACTTATTTTGTCCTTTATTAATACAATTCATACTTTGCCTTTCAAAAAAGAGAGCGCAATCCACATACTTAGCAAGAACATCTCCTCCATCATATTTAGTGCCACATCTCGTACCGAGAAGATGAGTGTAGAATCCAACCACCTCCTGAGCAATCTGATCCTTCTCTCGAATCCATTCTCCATTTTCATCTGGATACAAAGAATCTTATTAAGATTGTTTCTCCCTTTAATAGAGTTAAAGAAGAAGGAGGTACAATGATCTCCATCTTTCAGCCATTGGATTCTGCTCCTCTGCCTAGCGTAGCTCTCTCTTCCATTTAATGCCATATACAGCCTCTTAGCACAGTCCTTTTCCTTCTCAAGGACGTCCATGCCGTGATGCCCAGCAGCAATAGAAGATTGGATGCCATCTAGCTCAGAACGAAGAGAGGTAAGATCACCATTGATGATCGCATTCTTGCTCCTACTCAGGTCTTTCAATGCAGTTTTAACAAGCTTCAGCTTTTTGTAAACTCTGAACATAGAGTGGCCAACAACAGGGGTGCTCCAGATCTTGTCAATTAACGGATTGAATTCATCAAATTCAGTCCAGAAATTGAAGAATTTGAAAGGACATTTGTAAAGGGGATGATTAATCCCAAGGTTCACCACCACAGGAGAGTGATCAGATAACCCGAAAGGAAGAAATTCTGCATAAGATTGAGCAAAAGATTGATGCCACAGAGAATTTACAATAGCTCTATCCAGTTTCCTAAGGATAAGCCCAGTCGATCTAGAGTTGTGCCAGATGAAAAGGCACCCACTGAACCGTAGATCCTCCAGCCCGGCTTCAAACAGAGTATTGTTTAACTCATCCATGCAGCAAGGCCACTCAAGACTACCTCCTTTCCTTTCATGACGATATCTAATGGCATTGAAATCCCCCATAACAATCCACGGCAGTTGGGAAAAGGAAACAGCTTGCTTCTTCAAATTAGTCCAAAGCTGTCTTCTAGCAATGACATCATTAACTCCATAGACAAAGGAGGAAGCAAATTTAACTCCAGAATTTAGAAGAGTGAGAGAAAGGTGGATAACCTGGTCATGCTTGGAAACAGCATCAGCCTGAAGAAAGTTTGGATCCCACCAAATCCAGATCCTACCGGATCCAGAACCATCATAAAAGTTTGCACAGTGCCAGCCATGGAACAAGCTCATTTGGATCTTTTCTTTATTGAGTGCATTAATCTTAGTTTCTAGGAGAGCTATACAGGAGATGCAGGAAATCTAAGATTTCTCATCTTTGTTTTGCTGATGATTTGATGATCTTTTGCCATGGTGATCTTCCCTCTATTATGGTTGTGAAGGATGCTCTCGACACCTTTTCTCTCTCTCGGGTCTTACCCCTAATGCTGCCAAATGCTCTATTTTCCTATCGGGCGTTAAAGGCCATATGCAACAAGATATTTTGAATTATCTAGGATTTCCTCTTGGTTCATTTCCCATAAGATATTTGGGGGTCCCGCTCATCTCAACCAAACTCTGTGCCAATGATTGCCAAGCTCTGGTTGATCGAATCTTGGGGAGGATTAAAGTCTGGACAAACCGCTTCTCTCTTATGCAGGTAGAGTCCAGCTAATCCAATCTGTTCTTTTCAGTATTCAGTCCTTTTGGTGCGCCCATTTCATCCTTCCAGCCAAAGTCACCAAGGCTATTGAAAGCATCCTCTCGGCTTTTCTATGGAGCGGTGTGTCCCTGAAGAGTAGTGGAGCTAAAGTTGCATGGGCAGATATCTCTACTCCAAAGGCGGAAGGTGGGTTGGGAATTAAGAAGATTAAAGACTGGAATGTTGCCTCCATGACTCGCTATATATGGCTGTTATGTAACCCTTGCTCATCCTCCTTATGGGCTGCTTGGGTTAAGTTGAATCTGCTGCATAAGGAGCATTTCTGGGTTGCAAAAGTCCCTTGGAACTGCTCATGGACTTGGAGAAGACTTCTTAAGATCAGAGATAGAGTCAAGCCTTTCATCTCAGTGAAGGTTGGGAACGGTGACAGCACATCACTGTGGTTTGATGTCTGGAGACCTCAAGGCCCTATCTGTACTTCCCCACATGCTAGAGTTATTGTTGACTCGGGTCTCACTGTTGATGCAAAGGTTAGTGCCATTATTTCTTCTGGCCATTGGATGTGGCCTCCAGCTAATTCATCTGAGCTGATTAGTCTAAAAGAGGATTCAAGATCCCTTGATTTGCCCAACTGTTCTCATAGTGACAGAGTGATGTGGGATGGCTCTAATGATTTCACAATCAAAAAAGCTTGGAATGTCTTACGGTCTCCTTCGCATCGAGTGTCTTGGGCCCATTTGGTTTGGTTCAAGCATCATGTTCCTAGGCACTCTTTCATCCTATGGCTTGCAATTAGAGGAAGGCTCCCTTCACAAGACCGGCTTTTATCCTTTGGGTTAATTAGTCAAATGAAGTGTTTCTTTTGTCTTGAAGATGTGGAAGATCACAACCATCTTTTCTTTGGCTGCTCTTTCTCCAGTCGGGTTTGGACTGCTATTGCTAGTAGGTGTGATCTTTTGCATTTTCCTTCTGCTTGGGAGACTCTATGGCCGAGGCTGTGTGGTAATCTCAAAGGGACTTCGCTCATCTCTATTATCAGGAGGCTTGCTTTGGGAGCTACCATCTATTATTTATGGATGGAAAGGAACTCTCGAAAGCATGGTCGTATTCTTCATAATGAGCAAAGAATCATCAGTCTAATTATGGACACTATCAGGCATAAGTTGGATGGATCCGAATTTCCCCTTAATACTCCAAATCTTCATTTGATTCAAATCTGGCACCTCCCCGCTTCTCTGCTCCGATGAATCTTTGGGAGTTAGTGGTTTTGTGCTGTTGTTTTGGCTTAGTAGCTGTCATCTCTTGGGAGTTGTTTCACCGAATGGTGATTGTCTTTTTTGGCTGTTTTTTCTCCCGGGTTTTTGCCCCGGGGGACTGTACTTATTTCTCACTCCCTCTTTTCTTTATTAATATAATTCACTCATTTACCTTTCAAAAAAAAAAAAAAAAAGATCTAACCTGATC
Source organism: Calamus simplicifolius (assembly GCA_900491605.1). NCBI lineage: Eukaryota > Viridiplantae > Streptophyta > Magnoliopsida > Arecales > Arecaceae > Calamus > Calamus simplicifolius. The sequence goes on along the minus strand of UESW01001871.1, from coordinate 51,280 downwards.
ATGATGCAGCATCACTCCATATTGAACTTGATTCATCTTAGAGCTAAGATTGATCCAACCCGACCTTAGAGAAATGCTCCATATCGAACTTTATTTTGAGTTTGACCTAAGTTCGATCCGACCCTATCTTGGAACAATGCATTAAATTGCATTTGATTCATATTTGATTTGACTTTGAACCAAATCAATCTTGGAGGAATGCAGCATATTTCACTTAATTCGAGATTGATATAAGTTTGATCCAATACGATCTTTGAGGAATGCTCTACATCGGACTTGACTTGTGCCTGATCTTGGTTTGATCAAGCTCAACCTAAGATCAAGGCTCCATATTGAACTTAATTCTGATTTGATCAAAGTTTAGTTGAACCCGATCTTAGAGCAATGTTACATATTTGATTTGTTCCAGGTCCGATTTAAGTTTAATCCACCCTGATCTTAGAGCAATGCTTTAAATTGAACTTGATTGGGGTTTGATCAAAAGTTGATTGAGTTCAATATAACAATAATAGAATCCAGATTGGACTTGATTTGGGTTTGATATAAGTTTGATCCAACTCGATCCTCGAGCAACGCTCTCGATTTGACTTGGTTTGGGTTTGATCCAACCTTTTCTTAGAGCAATGCTGCAAATTAGATTTGATTCATGTGGATCTAATTTGATCTAAGTCTTGTTGCAATGCTTTAGATTAGACTTATTTTGAAATTTGATCTAAGTTTGGCTCGACCCGATCTTGGAGCATCACTTCCAATTGGACTTGACTCAGAAGGTTTGATCTAAGTTTGATCCAATCCGAACTTAGAGCAACATTCCAAATTCAAATTGATTTAGCCTTGATATGGCCCGATTCTTGTAGCAACGCTCCAGATTGAACTTCATTTAGCTTGATGTAGGTTAGATCCAATCCAATCATGGAGTAATGCTTCGATTGAACTTGATTTTAGTTTGATTTCACCCAATCTTGGTGTAACGCTCGAGAATGAACTTTATTTGGGTCTGAACTTAGCTCCATCTAACCCGATCTTAGAATAATGCTCTATATTTTACTTTATTAAGGATTGATCTTGATTTTATCCAACCCGATATTATATAAGTGCTCTAGATTGAACTTGATTTGTGTTTGATTTAATTTGATTTAACCATATCTTGATTCAACACTCTAAATTGAAGTTGATTCATGTTTGATGTAAATTTTATCCGACCCAATCTCGAAGCAATTGTCTAGATGGGATCTGATTTGGGTTTAACTTGAACTTGGTTCAACCCAGTGTTGAAAAATATCTCTAAGTAACTCTCTAGATTGTACTTGATTCGAATTTGGTCTAATTTGATCTAACTTTGATCTATCAATATTGGAGGAATGCTCGAGATTGTACTTAATTGAGGTTTGATCTAAGTTTGATCCAACACAATCTTGAAACGATGCTCCACGTTGGACTTGACTCATGTTTGATTTAAGTTTGATCTAATTTCAATCTTGGAGCAACGCTCCGTATGAGATTTTATTTGGGTCCGATCTTAGTTTGATCTAACCCGAACTTGTGCCAATGCCCGAGATTCGACTTGATTCAGAATTGACATTGGTTTGATCTAACCCAATTTTTAAACAAATGCAGCATATTGAACTAAATTCAAGTTTGATCTTCATTTCATTCAAACTAATCTTGTGGAGCATTGCTCTTTTTTTTTTTTTTTTTTTTTTTGAAAAGTGAAATATGAAATTTATAAGAAAGGAGAGTTAAGTACAAGAAAACGGGGCATACCCCGGATAAGACAACTAAGAAAGTAGAAACCTAAAAACAGGTGAAGACATCTCACACGAGATGAAAGCTAAGAAAGATAACATCAAAATATCCCCAGCAACTAGATGTCATCGGAGAAGGGTATCGGGTAGTTGCCATTTATGAGTCAGATGCAGATTTACAGGATTAAATGGGAAATTAGAGCCATCCAGCTTCTGCCTGATAGAGTCCATGATTGAAGTGACGATTCCACGCTCATTATGAAGAATACGGCCATGCTTGCGAGAGTTTCTTTCCATCCATATGAAATAGATTGAAGCTCCCAAGGCAAGCTTCCTAATAGTGGACAAAAGCGAAGATCCTTTTATATCACAGCACAGCCTCGGCCACAGGGTCTCCCAAGAATAAGGATGAGGCAAAAGATCGCACTTACAAGCAATAGCAGTCCAAACCCGAGAAGAGAATGGGCACTCAAAGAAGAGGTGGTTGTGATCTTCCACATCATCTAGACATAAAACACATTTCATATGACTGATCAGCCCGAATGATAAAAGCCGGTCCTGAGAAGGTAGCCTCCCACGGATTGCAAGCCAGAGGATAAATGAGTGCCTAGGAACATGGTGCTTGAACCAAACCAAGTGAGCCCAAGGCACTCGGTTAGAAGGAGATCTGATGACATTCCAAGCTTTTTTGATTGAGAAGTCCGAGGAGCCGTCCCACTCCACTTTATCAATATTAGAACAGTTGGGCAAAAGAAGGGATCTAGATTCCTCTCTGAGACTAATCAGCTCATAAGAATCAGCTGGAGGCCACAACCAATAGCCAAAAGAGATAATAGCACTAACCTTAGCATCAGCGTTGAGGCCCGAGTCATAAATAACTCTAGCATGACAACGACAAATTAAAGGGAGCATTGCTCTAGCGATCATAGTTTGAAAGATTGGACTTGATTCAGGTTCGATCAAATGAAAAGAGATCAAAGTTTGATCTAGGCCGATCATATTAAAATGTTTTAGATTGAAATTGATTCGGGCTTGATCTTATTTGATCTGAACTAATCATGGAGTAACACTCTAAATTGAACTCGATTCGGGTTTGCCCTAACTTGATCTTCGAACGATGCTCCTAATTTAACTTGATTCAGGTTCGATCAGAGTTTGATCTAAATTGATATCGAAGCAATGCTTCATATATACTTAATTTGGGCTCCATCATCTTGGTTTGAACTAACCCGATCTTGAAGCAGCACTCTAAAAAAGACTTGATTTAGGTTTGTTGTTTTATCGAACCCGATTTTAAGGCAACACTTTAGATTTGATCTGATTTGGGTTTATTCTAAGTTTGATCAAACCCAATCTTAGTGCAATGCTCTCGATTAAACTTGATTTGGGTATTATCTTTAACTTCATCGAGCTTAATCTTAGAGCTTCTTAAAATTAGAGACAGTGTGAAGCCTTTCATCTCTGTAAGAGTTGGGAACGGCGAGAGTACCTCACTGTGGTTTGATGCCTGGAGACCTCAAGGCCCTATCTGTACCTCTCCTCATGATAGAGTTATTTATGACTCGGGCCTCACCGCAGATGCAAAGGTTAGTGCTATTATCTCTTCTGGCTATTGGTTGTGGCCTCCTGCAGATTCTTATGAGCTGATTAGTCTCAGAGAGGAAACTAGATCCCTTCATTTGCCCAACTGTTCTCAGATTGATAAAGTGGAGTGGGACGGCTCCTTGGACTTCTCAATCAAAAAAGCTTGGAATGCCATCAGATCTCCTTCTAACCGAGTGCCTTGGGCTCATTTGGTTTGGTTCAAGCATCATGTCCCTAGGCACTCATTTATTCTCTGGCTTGCAATCCGTGGGAGGCTACCTTCTCAGGACCGGCTTTTATCTTTCGGGTTGATTTGTCATATGCAGTGTGTTTTCTGTCTAGTTGATGTGGAAGATCACAACCACCTCTTCTTTGATTGCCCATTCTCCTGTCGGGTTTGGACTGCTATTGCTTGTAAGTGCGATCTTTCGCCTTATCCTTATTCTTGGGAGACCCTGTGGCCGAGGCTGTGCTGTGATATAAAAGGATCTTCGCTTTTGTCCACTATTAGGAAGCTTGCCTTGGGAGCTACAATCTATTTCATATGGATGGAAAGAAACTCTCGCAAACATGGACGTATATTTCATAATGAGCGAGGAATCGTCACTTCAATCATGGAATCTATCAGGCAGAAGTTGGATGGCTCTAAATTCCCTTTTAATCCTGTTAATCGGCAGCTGATTCAAAAATGGCAACTTCCCGATACCCTTCTCCGATGACATCCAGATGCTGGGGATATTTTGATGTTGTCTTTCTTAGCTTTCATCTCGTGTGAGATGTCTTCACCTGTTGTTTAGGTTTCTACCGTTCTTACTTGTCTTATCCGGGGTATGCCCCGTCTTATGTACTTAACTCTCCTTTACTTATAAATTTCATACTTCACTTTTCAAAAAAAAAAAAAAAAAAAAAGCTTAATCTTAGAGCAACACTCAAAATTAGACTTGATTAGTGTTTGATCTAACCTGATCATGATGCAGCATCACTCCATATTGAACTTGATTCATCTTAGAGCTAAGATTGATCCAACCCGACCTTAGAGAAATGCTCCATATCGAACTTTATTTTGAGTTTGACCTAAGTTCGATCCGACCCTATCTTAGAACAATGCATTAAATTGCATTTGATTCATATTTGATTTGAGTTTGAACCAAATTAATCTTGGAAGAATGCAGCATATTTCACTTAACCGAGCATTGGTGCTGCAACCTCGGATTTTTCGTCCAGTACAAGGAAATTGGAAGGAAAATCTACTGCTCAAGATCTGGTCCAAGCTTCGAAGGAGGAGAAAGACCTTTTTTTCAGCTCCAACGGGATTGCTGCTACAATGAAGGAAAAGCAGAGTTATGTCCACCGTGGGATCTCCAATCAAGACGAAGAAGTTGAGATAAATGCCATGGATGTAAGGAACAAGCCCCCAGGTGATGTCTTAACCTCTGCTTCTCAATCTCCATTTGCTGTGAATTTGGTGTCTCCTTGCTCAGCGATTGCTAACAAGATGGGAGCTTCTCTCTCTAGATGGGAGCTTCTCTCTCTAGCGATTGCTGCTCTTTTTCCTTCCCGCTGATCTGTTTCTCTCTGTCCACTCTTCTCTGATCATCATGAATTCCCGCAGTGCTCTTGATTCACGTCGAGACATTGTCGCGGATGCTTCCGGATGTCCAGTTCCGGTCTCGGTTTCGCCTTGTGGAGGATTACGCCTGGATGAGATTTCCCCTGTTTCCTCTGTCTCCCGAAAGCCTGTCTCGGATGATGCAGCTTCGATCGGGACTGCGGCTTCTGGGCAATGTCTGCCGATTGCGAGAGAGCTCGCTGTTGCTGGCTTGGGAGTATCTATGGCTCACGGGAACTTAAAGGATGGTTCTGCTCATGATGGGGTGACTCCGAAGATGGATTGTACTGACTGCGGATCTTCTAAGGCTCTTTCTCTGGCGTGCTCCTCACTTGGTCTCTCCGCCTCTGGCGGCGATGCTGTGGGATCCGTCCCTGACCCAAGGCCTTTTCGCTCAGGTGAATCTACTATGCTTAATCTCCATTTTCCCCCAGCTAGCTCCCGGCCTCTGCTCTGCAGCTCTTCCTCTTCGCTCCTCCCTTCGACTTCGTCATCGGTGGTTTACCCGGTCCGTTGCGCTTGGCACGGTCTACCCGCTGGGTCTTTGCCGGCTCCTTCTGACATCTCTGGGGCCTTTTCTGTTCCCGAGCATTCCAGTCTTCATGCTTCATCAAAATTCAAACTCTCGGATTCTAATTTCCCGCCCCTGGAGAGCTCTTTAGAACCTTCTGTGGTCCCTCCTACTTCGCCACCTCAACCAGTTCCCGGGCTCCCGTGTGAGGACCCTGATGTCAAATGCAACGCCCAACCATCCTGGGCGTCATTAGTAAAAGAGTCTTCGGCTAAGCTGCATCTGAAGTTCATTAAACCCGTTTCCTCATCCGCTGAAGCTGGGAGACTCAGGATTAAGCTTCCGTCGGATGTTGCTTCGAAGGGTGCCTCGGTCTGGAAGCACACTTTGGTTGGGTTTTTTCTTGACAAGCTCCCATTCTCCCTCGTCCAAGCTACTGCTCAACGTCTCTGGGGGAAGCATGGATTGACCTATGTCCTATGTAATGGATTTGGATTCTTCTTCTTTAAGTTCTCTGCTGCAGCGGGTTTAAATGCTGTCCTGGAGGGGGGACCGTGGCATTTTGGAGGTAGACCGATCTTCATCAAGCTCTGGACTCCGGGCATGAATCTAACGAAGGAGGGCTGTAAGCGTGTACCTATATGGGCTCATTTCTACAACGTTCTTGAACTTTGGACTGATGAAGGCAGCTACATTGCCAGCACAGTTGGGAAGCCCCTTCATGCTGACTCGGCGACTGCTTCCTTAAAGCGCCTGATCTATGCTAGGATATGCATCGAAATAAACATTGAAGACACCCTTCCTAATGCTATTGATATAGAATTGGATGATGGTAGCTGTTTGGAGATTCAGATTGAATACAATTGGGTTCCCAAGAAATGCACTGTCTGCAAAGAATTCGGTCACTTGTCAAAAAATTGCAAGAGGGTGACTCAACGGCTTTGGGTGCCGAAATCTTCTCAACCCCCTGTTCTTTCTTCTGGGGACTGGAAGCTTGTGAATAATCATGCTAAGGATGTCCCGTCTATGAACTCTTTCGGTCCCCTTACCTTGAAGGATGTCCCGTCTACCGCTCCTGGCTCTTCTGCGGCTGATGTCTTGGTTGCTCCGGTGGGAGGCTCGGCTGATGTCTTGGTTGCATCCAAACTTCAGCAGTCTCTACCATCTATTGCGAGCTCTCAAGGCATTCTGAAGCATGTTCACTGTCTTGGGAAGGAAGTGTTGAATATGTCCTCCCCTTCCTCCAATGCTCTGCATCTTCATCCTACAAAGGCTCTCTCTCATCGTGTTTCTTCTGCTAGTGGATTGATCTGCTCTACCAATTCTTTCGACTCTCTGTCTTCGGAGGATTTCCCGACTGTGGCTGCGGATCCAACAGTAGCTGTTGTCGATCCGTCTCGTTCAGGAGTTGGCGTTCATGGTCCGATTGGAACAGTACCGGGTGACCCGTTTGCTGTTGACGATCCGTCTGGTACAGGAGCTGTTGACGATCCGATATTTGACGATCCGAATGCATTTGCTACAGTATCTACAGTCCCATTGGGAAATTCCTCTGTTTCTCTTGTTAGGGACTTCTCCTCCTCTGCTTTATCCCCCCCCTGTTTTGGATGTGAGGATTCTTCTCCTTCCTCGTCTCCTTCGAGCACTCCTCTTCTTGCTAGGAGGCTCAATTTGATTGATGAAGTTGAGAAAAAGCTGGGTCGGCCGAAGAAGGGCAAGAAGAAATGTGGAGGCTCTGGGAAATCCAGTCGGAAGTCACCTTCGGCTTCTTAATGATTAAGCTGGCAACTTGGAACATTAGGGGTCTAAATGATCCCTCTAAGCACAGGGAAATTCGCAACCTTGTGCGCTCTCATAATCTATCATGTATTGCTCTGCTTGAGACGAAGATCAGATCTTGTAATAAGGAGAAAATAGAAAAGTTTTTGATCAAGGGCTGGGACTATCAATTCCTACGATGGTGGCGACTCTGGTAGAATCTGGGTGTTCTGGGACCCTAACAAGCTCCGTGCAGATGTAGTTTCCCTTCACGACCAGATCTTCCATCTTCATATCACTATTCTTGGTTCCAATGATAAATTTGCTGTCTCCTTTGCCTACGGCTCCAATGTTCTGACAGCAAGAAGACATCTGTGGGATATTTTGAAGCATCAAGCTACAATCTTTGCCCAGATTCCTTGGCTTGTCATGGGTGACTTCAATGCCATCCGTTACCGCCATGAACGCAAAGGTGGCTCTTCCGACTGGCCTGGTTTCATGGAGGAATTCAATGATGCTCTGTTATCTGCTGGTTTGGACGATCTTCGTTACGGTGGTTGTTTCTTTACTTGGCACAACTCCAGAACCCAGGGCCACATCCTCAGGAAATTGGACAGGGCGATTGTTAACCCTTCCTGGTTCAACGTCTTCTCTCAATCTAATGCTGAATTTCTCCCATATGGTCTTTCGGATCACTCCCCTGCCGTGGTCAATCTTGGAGTTAGTTTGCCTCTTTACAAATCGCCTTTTAAATTCTTTAACTTTTGGACTGAATTTGATGAATTCCTTCCGTTAATTGAGGAAATCTGGGCTACTCCGATTGCTGGATATTCTATGTTTAGAGTTTATAAGCTCAAACTTGTGAAGACGGCCTTGAAAGCTCTGTGCCAGACTAAGAACAAGTTAATAAATGGCGATCTAATTCTCATTCGCACCGAGCTTGCTGATCTGCAAGCTTCAATTGCGTCTGGGAATAATGATGTTCATCTGCTGGAGAAGGCAATTGATTGTGCCAAGAGACTGTCGCTTGTCTCTAGAGGGAAAGAAAGCTATGCTAGGCAGCGTAGTCGCATTCAGTGGCTGAAAGAAGGAGATCACAATTCAGCTTTTTTTCTCAACTCTATCAAGGGTAGATCCAATGTGAACAAAATTCTGTCTATTCAGAAGGATAATGGGGATTGGATCAGGGATAAGGATCAGATCTCTCGTGAGGTTGTTCATTTCTATAAGTTGCTCCTCGGCTCGGATTGCAAATCTACTTATGATGGCAGCATTATGTCCTGTTTCTTCAAAGAAAGGATCCTATCTCCTGAACAAGCTTCTATGTTAAGCTGCGACTTCTCCGAAGATGAAATCAAATCTGCTTTCTTCAGTCTCCACCCTAATAAATCACCTGGTCCGGACGGTTTCAATGCTTACTTCTTCCATCGGACTTGGCATATTGTGGGAGCTGATATCTCAAAAGCTATTAAGGATTTCTTCTCTAATGGGATTCTCCTCAAGGAAGCAAATTGCACTATTGTGGCTCTCATCCCTAAAGTTCCTAATGCCTCTAAATTAAAGGACTTTAGACCTATTTCATGCTGCAATTCTATCTACAAATGTATTTCAAAGCTCCTTGCTAGTCGTCTTAAAGCAGTTCTTCCGTCTATTATCAACAACGCCCAGTCTGCCTTTGTCCAAGATAGACATATTGGGGACAACATTCTTATGGCCCAGGAGCTAGTTCGTGGATATCATCTCCCTTCGTCAACCCCAAATTGTACTCTCAAAATTGATCTTATGAAGGCTTTTGATTCGGTCCGGTGGGACTTCCTTTGGGATACCCTTCTGCATCTTGGATTCCCTACGATCTTTATCGGCTGGATCAAGGCGTGTGTCACCTCTGCCAAGTACTCTATTTCTATTAATGGGGAACTCAATGGTTTCTTTGAAGGGAAGAAAGGCCTCCGTCAAGGTGATCCTATCTCACCTTATTTATTTGTCATTTGCATGGATGTCTTCTCTAGGATTCTTGAGTTTAAAATCCAAGCTTCCACCACTTTCAAATTTCATTGGAGATGCCGGAAATCAAATTTATCTCATCTTTGCTTTGCGGATGACCTGCTGGTTTTCTGTCGGGGGGATCTTAATTCTGTCCAAGTAGTGAAGAATGCCCTTGATACCTTCTCCTCTCTATCGGGCTTAACCCCAAACAGCTCTAAAAGTTCCATCTTTCTCTCGGGTATGACTGCTTCCTCGCAACATGATCTTGCAAACTTCATAGGATACAATATGGGTTCATTTCCTATTAGATATTTGGGGGTTCCTCTCATCTCCTCGAAGCTCAAAGCTTTGACTTGTCAAGCCTTGGTGGATCGTATATTGAAGAGGATCAAGCTCTGGACTAATCGTTCCTCTCCTATGCTGGAAGGCTTCAACTCATTCAATCAATTATATTCAGTATCCAGACTTTTTGGAGCTCCCATTTATTCTTCCAGTCAAAGTCATCCAAAGATATTGAAGGTATTCTCTCGGCTTTCTTATGGAAAGGTACTTCCTTAAGTCCTCTGGTGCTAAAGTTCTTGGGTGATATCTCTTGTCCGAAAGAAGGAGGATTGGGAATCAAAAAGATTCGTGATTGGAATGCTGCCTCCATGACCCGTTATATTTGGCTTCTTTGCCAGCCCTGCTCTAATTCCTGTGGGCTGCTTGGGTCAAGAGGAATCTGCTGCATAAAGACCACTTCTGGGTGGCAAAAGTTCCTTGGAACTGCTCTTGGACCTGGAGGAAAATCCTAAAGCTTCGGGACAGAATCAGGGCTTTCATCTCCGTCAATGTAGGGAATGGTGGAGATACTTCCCTTTGGTTTGATTCTTGGAGGCCTCTTGGCCCTATTTGTTCCTCCTCTCATGCTAGAGTCATTTCCGACTCCGGACTTGGGATAAATGCAAAGGTTAGTGACATTATTTTTGGCGGCTCATGGAGATGGCCGGTAGCTAATTCTATTGAGCTGATAGCTTTGAAGGAAGACTCTAGATCCCTTGATCCCCCTGATTGCAGCCATCAGGACAAGATTCTTTGGGATGGTTCCCCAGCCTTCTCTATTAAGGGTGTTTGGAATTGCATCCGGACTCCGAGCGGCCGTGTGGACTGGGCGCATCTTCTTTGGTTTCCTCATCATGTGCCTAGGCACTCATTTATTTTATGGCTTGCTATCAGAGGTAGACTCTCTACTCAAGATCGTCTCCATTCCTTTGGTGTTCAAGGTCATCTCTCCTTATCCTGCTTTCTATGCCAAGACCATACAGAGGATCATAGCCATCTATTTTCAGCTGCCCTTTTTCCTTTCGGATCTGGTCTTCTATTGCCAGTTTGTGCGATTTTGAGCATTATCCTTCATCTTGGGAGCTCTTGAGACCGTGGCTCTGCAGGAATATCAAAGGCAAATCCCTTCATTCAATTATTTGCAGACTGGCTTTGGGAGCTTCTTTGTACCTCATTTGGTTTGAAAGGAACTCTCGCAAGCATGGCCAAAGACCTCTTAATGAAGCTGGGATCCTTTCAAAGATTATGGACTCTGTTAGGGCGAGTTTGGATGGTGCTATTTTTCCCAGGAAGGAGGGTCATCAAAAATTGATTGAAAGTGGCAGCTCCCTTCCTCTATCTCGAGCTGATCTTGTTATGATTTCTACCGTGACTCCATCACGATTGTTTTTTTTTTTTTTGTGGATTGTTTTTTTCCTTTTTTGGATGTTTCTTCTCTTCCATTAGTCTAAGGTAACCTTTTTGGTGTAATCCAATTGCTTCTTTTAGACCTCCGGGGTATGCCCCGAGTACCTGTACTTTAACTCCTTTTCACACTATTAATACATTTCACACCTTTACTTTTCAAAAAAAAAAAAAGAGAAGAAGAATTAGCATGCTCCTTCAAATTAGCCCAAAGCTGTCTTCTAGCAATAGCATCATTCAAGCCATAGACAAAAGAGGCTGCAAACCTAACACCAGAGTCAAGAAGAGTGATAGAAAGGTGAATAATCTGATCATGCTTGGAAACAACATCAGCCTAAAGTTTGTTTGGATCCCACCATATCCAAATCCTTTTTTTTTTTTTTTTTTTGAAAAGTGAAGTATGAAATTTATAAGTAAAGGAGAGTTAAGTACAAGAAAACGGGGCATACCCCGGATAAGACAAGTAAGAAAAGTAGAAACCTAAAAAACAGGTGAAGACATCTCACACGAGATGAAAGCTAAGAAAGACAACATCAAAATATCCCCAGCATCTAGATGTCATCGGAGAAGGGTATCGGGTAGTTGCCATTTTTGAATCAGATGCAGATTACAGGATTAAAAGGGAAATTAGAGCCATCCAACTTCTGCCTGATAGAGTCCATGATTGAAGTGACGATTCCACGCTCATTATGAAGTATACGGCCATGCTTGCGAGAGTTTCTTTCCATCCATATGAAATAGATTGTAGCTCCCAAGGCAAGCTTCCTAATAGTGGACAAAAGCGAAGATCCTATTATATCACAGCACAGCCTCGGCCACAGGGTCTCCCAAGAATAAGGATAAGGCAAAAGATCGCACTTACAAGCAATAGCAGTCCAAACCCGACAAGAGAATGGGCAATCAAAGAAGAGGTGGTTGTGATCTTCCACATCATCAAGACATAAAACACACTTCATATGACAAATCAACCCGAATGATAAAAGCCGGTCCTGAGAAGGTAGCCTCCCACGGATTGCAAGCCAGAGGATAAATGAGTGCCTAGGGACATGATGCTTGAACCAAACCAAGTGAGCCCAAGGCACTCGGTTAGAAGGAGATCTGATACCATATCCAAATCCTACCGGAGCCTTCCCCATCATAAAGGTTTACACAGTGCCAGCCTTTTAACAAGCTCATTTGAAGCTTATCTTTATTACATGCTTTAATCTTAGTCTCAAGAAGAGCTATACAAGAGAGTTTTTGAGAATGAACCAAGTTACGGACTTCCGAATGCTTAGCAGGGTCATTAAGACCCCGAATATTCCAAGAAGCTAATTTAAACATTTGGAATCCAATAAGGGTTTCCCACTGGAGATACTAGAGCTCCGGTTCTTCTTCTTATCCTTCTTCTTCCTTCCCAGTTTCTCTCACTTCATCAATCATGATAAGTTTCTTTGCAAGAAGAGGAGTGCATGGAGGGGACGAAAGAGGAGAAGAGTCCCCGCAGCCAGCAGTGGGGGAAGTCTCCAAGGAGCAGGTGGAGCCTTCAGCATGAGGTGCAATAATATCACCCTTCGGTCTATACCATCCTCAATAACCATGGGATCGTCGCCGTTTGGATGGATTGCAACCGTCGGATAGATCATCGCTGATCGGGATCATGGCTTGGATCGATCGCAACCGTTGGATCGTCGCTAATCGGATGGATCGCAACCGTCGGATCGATCATCGTCGATCGGGTTCATGGCTTGTATCGATCGCAACCGTCGAATCATCGCCGATCGAATTGATCGCAACGTTCCAATCGATTATCGCCGATTGGGATCATGGCTTGGATCGATCGCAATAGTCGGATCTTCACCGATTGGATGGATCCCAACTGTCAGATCGATCATCGCCGATCGGGATCATGGCTTGGATCGATCGCAACTGTCGGATCATCGCTGATCGGATGGATCAACAACCGTCCGATCGATCCTTGCCAATCGAGATCATGGCTTGGATCTATCACAACCGCCAGATCGTAGCCGATCGGATGGATCGCAATGGTCCGATCGATCATCGCCGATCGAGATCATGGCTTGGATCGATTGCAACCGTCGGATCGACGCCGATCGGATTGATCGCAATAGTTTCATCGATTATTGCCGATCAGGATCATGGCTTAGATAGATCGCAACCGTCGGATCTTCGCCAATTGGATGGATCGCAACCATAGGATCGATCATCGCCGATCGGGATCATGGCTTGGATCGATCGCAACCATCAGATCGTCATCGATCGGATGGATCGCAACCATCGGATCGATCATCGCCAATCGGGATCATGGCTTGGATTGATCGCAACCGTCGGATTGTCGCCGATCGATTGGATCACAACCTTTTCGGATCGATCATCGCTGATCGGGATCATGGCTTGGATCGATCACAACCGTCTGATCGTCGCGAAATCTGATGGATCGCAACCATTGGATCGATCATCGCCGATCGAGATCATGGCTTGGATCGATTGCAATTGTCAGATCGATGCCGATAGGATTAATCGCAACAGTTTCATTGATCATCGCCGATCAGGATCATGGCTTGGATTGATCGCAATCGTCGGATCTTCGCCGATCGAATGGGTCGCAACCATCGGATAGTCGCCGATCGGATGGATCGCAACCGTCGGATCGATCAGGATCATGGCTTCGATCAATCGTACCATCGGATCGTCGCCGATCGGATGGATCACAACGGTCCAATCGATCATCGCCCATCAGGATCATGGCTTGGATCGATCGCAACCGTTGGATCATCGTCGATTGGATGGATCACAATCGTCGGATCGATCATTGCCGATCGGATGGATTGCAATAGTCCGATCGATCATCACAGATCGAGATCATGTCATGGATCGATCACAACCATCGAATCATCGTCGATCGGATGGATCGCAACCATCGGATCGATCATCAACGATCAGGATCATAGCTTGAATCGATCACAACCATCGGATCATCGCCGATCGGATATATTGCAACCGTCGGATCGATTATCACTGATCGAGATCATAGCTTGGAATGATCGCAACCGTCGGTTCATCGCCGATCGGATGGATCGCAACAATCGGATCGATCATCGCCAATCGAGATCATGTCTTGGATCGATCGTAACCATCGGATCATCGCTGATCGGAAGGATCACAATCGTCGGATCGATCATCGCCGATCGGGATCATGGCTTAGATCAATCACAACCATCGGATCGTCGCCGATCGGATGGATCGCAACCATTCGATCGATCATCGCCGATCGAGATCATGGCCTGGATCGATTGCTACTGCCGGATCGTAGCCGATCGGATGGATCGTAACGGTCCGATCGATCATCGCCGATTGGGATCTTGGCTTGTATCGATTGCAACCGTCGGATCGACGCTGATCGGATTGATCGCAATAGTTTCATTGATCATCGCCGATCAGGATCATGACTTGGATCGATCGCAACCATCGGATCTTCGTCGATCGGATGGATCGCAACCGTCGGATCGATCATCGCCGATCGGGATCATGGCTTGGATCGATCGCAATCGTCGGATCATCGCTGATCGGATTGATCGCAATCGTCGGATAGATCATCACCGATCGGGATCATGGCTTGGATCGATCGCAACCGTCGGATCATCGCCGATCGAATGGATCGCAACAGTCGGATCAATCATCCACGATCGGGATCATGGCTTGGATCGATCGCAACCGTTGGATCGTCGCCGATCGGATGGATCGCAACCATCGGATCGATCATCGCCGATTGGGACCATGGCTTGGAATGATCGCAACCGTCTGTTCATCGCCGATTGGATGGATCGCAATCGTCGGATCGATCATCGCCGATCGAGATCATGGCTTGGATCGATCGTAACCATCGGATCGTCGCTGATTGGAAGGATCGCAACCGTCGGATCGATCATCGCCGATCGGGATCATGGCATAGATTGATCACAACAGTCTGATCATCGCGGAATCTGATGGATCGCAATCGTCAAATCGATCATCGCCGATCGAGATCATGGCTTGGATCGATTGTAACTGTCAGATCGACGCCGATAGGATTGATCGCAACAGTTTCATCGATCATCGCCGATCAGGATCATGGCTTGGATCGATCGCAAAATAGTCAGATCTTCGCCGATCGGATGGGTCGCAACCGTCGGATCGATCATTGCCGATCGAGATCATGGCTTGGATCGATCGCAACCGCCGGATCGTAGCCTATCGGATGGATCGCAATGGTCCGATCGATCATCGCCGATTGGGATCTTGGCTTGTATCGATTGCAACCGTTGGATCGACGCCGATCGGATTGATCGCAACAGTTTCATTGATCATCACCGATCAGGATCATGGCTTGGATCGATCGCAACCATCAAATTGATTCGGGGATGATCTTATTTGCTCTGAACTAATCATGGAGTAACACTCTAAATTGAACTCGATTCGGGTTTGACCTAACTTTATCTTCGAACATGCTCCTAATTTAACTTGATTCAGGTTCGATCAGAGTTTGATCTAAATTGATATCGAAGCAATGCTTCATATTATACTTAATTTGGGCTCCATCTTGGTTTGAACTAACCTGATCTTGAAGCAGCACTCTAAAAAAGACTTGATTTAGGTTTGTTGTTTTATCGAACCCGATTTTAGGGCAACGCTTTAGATTTGATCTGATTTGGGTTTATTCTAAGTTTGATCAAACCCAATCTTAGTGCAATGCTCTCGATTAAACTTGATTTGGGTATTATCTTTAACTTCATCGAGCCTAATCTTAAGCAACACTCAAAATTAGACTTGATTAATGTTTGATCTAACCTGATCATGATGCAGCATCACTCCATATTGAACTTGATTCATCTTAGAGCTAAGATTGATCCAACCCGACCTTAGAGAAATGCTCCATATCGAACTTTATTTTGGGTTTGACCTAAGTTCGATCCGACCCTATCTTGGAACAATGCATTAAATTGCATTTGATTCATATTTGATTTGAGTTTGAACCAAATCAATCTTGGAGGAATGCAGCATATTTCACTTAATTCGAGATTGATATAAGTTTGATCCAATACGATCTTTGAGGAATGCTCTACATTGGACTTGATTTGTGCCTGATCTTGGTTTGATCAAGCTCAACCTAAGATCAAGGCTCCATATTGAACTTAATTCCGATTTGATCAAAGTTTAGTTGAACCCGATCTTAGAGCAATGTTTGATTTGTTCCAGGTCTGATTTAAGTTTAATCCACCCAGATCTTAGAGCAATGCTTTAAATTGAACTTGATTGGGGTTTGATCAAAGTTTGATGAGTTCGATATAACAATAATAGAATCCAGATTGGACTTGATTTGGGTTTGATATAAGTTTGATCCAACTCGATCCTCGAGAACGCTCTCGATTTGACTTGATTTGGGTTTGATCCAACCTTTTCTTAGAGCAATGCTGCAAATTAGATTGATTCATGTGGATCTAATTTGATCTAACCTGGTCTTGTTGCAATGCTTTAGATTGGACTTATTTTGAAATTTGATCTAAGTTTGGCTCGACCCAATCTTGGAGCATCACTTCCAATTGGACTTGACTCAAAGGTTTGATCTAAGTTTGATCCAATCCGAACTTAGAGCAACATTCTAAATTCAAATTGATTAGCCTTGATTGGCCCAATATTGTATTTGAAAGGTAAATGTGTGAGATGTATTAATAAGAAAGTGAAAAGTTATAAGTACAGGTACTCGGGCATACCCCGGATCAAAATATGGGAAGAAAACCCCCATTTGGATTACATCCACCAAGGGTTACGCAGCAAGCAAATGGAAGAGAATACCCACAGTAATGGTAACCCAACCCACAAAAAACCAAGCAACTAACAAAGGAGCTCAAAACGAGTGAAAGACAAGATCAATCCAGTAGGGAAGCGGGTAGCTGCCACCTATCTAGCAGCTGTAGATTAGTAGCATTCCTGGGAAACTTTTCTCCCTCAAGCTTTAGCCTAACTGATTCAATGATCTTGGTAACGATGCCGATCTCATTAAGAGGCAACCGCCCATGCATGCGAGAGTTCCTTTCATTCCAAATGTAATAGACAGAAGCTCCCAAAGCCAGCCTGCTAAGAGAGGATTGAAGATTTGCACCATTAATGTTTCTGCTGAGCCACGGCCTCAGACGCTCCCAAGAAGAAGGGTAATGATATAGATTACATTGGCCCAATATTGTAGCAACGCTCCAGATTGAACTTCAATTAGCTTGATGTAGTATCTAATCCAATCATGGAGTAATGCTTCGATTGAACTTGATTTTAGTTTGATTTCACCCAATCTTGGTGTAACGCTCAAGAATGAACTTTATTGGGTCTGAACTTAGCTCCATCTAACCCGATCTTAGAATAATGCTCTATATTTAACTTTATTTAGGATTGATCTTAATTTTATTCAACCCGATATTATATAAGTGCTCTAGATTGAACTTGATTTGTGTTTGATTTAATTTGATTTAACCATATCTTGATTCAACACTCTAAATTGAAGTTGATTCATGTTTGATGTAAATTTTATCCGACCCAATCTCGGAGCAATTGTCTAGATGGGATCTTATTTGGGTTTAACTTGAACTTGGTTCAACCCAGTGTTGAAAAATATCTCTAAGTAACTCTCTAGATTGTACTTGATTCGAATTTGGTCTAATTTGATCTAACTTTGATCTATCAATATTGGAGGAATGCTCGAGATTGTACTTATTGAGGTTTGATCTAAGTTTGATCCAACACAATCTTGAAACGATGCTCGACATTGGACTTGACTCATGTTTGATTTAAGTTTGATCTAATTTCAANTTTCAATCTTGGAGCAACGCTCCGTATGAGATTTTATTTGGGTCCGATCTTAGTTTGATCTAACCCGAACTTGTGCCAATGCCCGAGATTCGACTTGATTCAGAATTGACATTGGTTTGATCTAACCCAATTTTTAAACAAATGCAGCATATTGAACTAAATTCAAGTTTGATCGTTTCATTCAAACTAATCTTGTGGAGCATTGCTCTAGATTGGACTTGATTCAGGTTCGATCAAATGAAAAGAGATCAAAGTTTGATCTAGGCCGATCATATTATAATGTTTTAGATTGAAATTGATTCGGGCTTGATCTTATTTGATCTGAACTAATCATGGAGTAACACTCTAAATTGAACTCGATTCGGGTTTGACCTAACTTGATCTTCGAACGATGCTCCTAATTTAACTTGATTCAGGTTCGATCAGAGTTTGATCTAAATTGATATCGAAGCAATGCTTCATATTATACTTAATTTGGGCTCCATCTTGGTTTGAACTAACCCGATCTTGAAGCAGCACTCTAAAAAAGACTTGATTTAGGTTTGTTGTTTTATCGAACCCGATTTTAGGGCAAGCTTTAGATTTGATCTGATTTGGGTTTATTCTAAGTTTGATCAAACCCAATCTTAGTGCAATGCTCTCGATTAAACTTGATTTGGGTATTATCTTTAACTTCATCGAGCCTAATCTTAGAGCAACACTCAAAATTAGACTTGATTAGTGTTTGATCTAACCTGATCATGATGCAGCATCACTCCATATTGAACTTGATTCATCTTAGAGCTAAGATTGATCCAACCCGACCTTAGAGAAATGCTCCATATCGAACTTTATTTTGGGTTTGACCTAAGTTCGATCCGACCCTATCTTGGAACAATGCATTAAATTGCATTTGATTCATATTTGATTTGAGTTTGAACCAAATCAATCTTGGAGGAATGCAGCATATTTCACTTAATTCGAGATTGATATAAGTTTGATCCAATACGATCTTTGAGGAATGCTCTACATCGGACTTGATTTGTGCCTGATCTTGGTTTGATCAAGCTCAACCTAAGATCAAGGCTCCATATTGAACTTAATTCCGATTTGATCAAAGTTTAGTTGAACCCGATCTTAGAGCAATGTTACATATTTGATTTGTTCCAGGTCCGATTTAAGTTTAATCCACCCTGATCTTAGAGCAATGCTTTAAATTGAACTTGATTGGGGTTTGATCAAAGGTTGATTGAGTTCGATATAACAATAATAGAATCCAGATTGGACTTGATTTGGGTTTGATATAAGTTTGATCCAACTCGATCCTCGAGCAACGCTCTCGATTTGACTTGGTTTGGGTTTGATCCAACCTTTTCTTAGAGCAATGCTGCAAATTAGATTTGATTCATGTGGATCTAATTTGATCTAACCTGGTCTTGTTGCAATGCTTTAGATTGGACTTATTTTGAAATTTGATCTAAGTTTGGCTCGACCCGATCTTGGAGCATCACTTCCAATTGGACTTGACTCAGAAGGTTTGATCTAAGTTTGATCCAATCCGAACTTAGAGCAACATTCCAAATTCAAATTGATTTAGCCTTGATTTGGCCCGATCTTGTAGCAACGCTCCAGATTGAACTTCAATTAGCTTGATGTAGGTTAGATCTAATCCAATCATGGAGTAATGCTTCGATTGAACTTGATTTTAGTTTGATTTCACCCAATCTTGGTGTAACGCTCGAGAATGAACTTTATTTGGGTCTGAACTTAGCTCCATCTAACCCGATCTTAGAATAATGCTCTATATTTAACTTTATTTAGGATTGATCTTAATTTTATCCAACCCGATATTATATAAGTGCTCTAGATTGAACTTGATTTGTGTTTGATTTAATTTGATTTAACCATATCTTGATTCAACACTCTAAATTGAAGTTGATTCATGTTTGATGTAAATTTTATCCGACCCAATCTCGGAGCAATTGTCTAGATGGGATCTGATTTGGGTTTAACTTGAACTTGGTTCAACCCAGTGTTGAAAAATATCTCTAAGTAACTCTCTAGATTGTACTTGATTCGAATTTGGTCTAATTTGATCTAACTTTGATCTATCAATATTGGAGGAATGCTCGAGATTGTACTTAATTGAGGTTTGATCTAAGTTTGATCCAACACAATCTTGAAACGATGCTCCACGTTGGACTTGACTCATGTTTGATTTAAGTTTGATCTAATTTCAATCTTGGAGCAACGCTCCGTATGAGATTTTATTTGGGTCCGATCTTAGTTTGATCTAACCCGAACTTGTGCCAATGCCCGAGATTCGACTTGATTCAGAATTGACATTGGTTTGATCTAACCCAATTTTTAAACAAATGCAGCATATTGAACTAAATTCAAGTTTGATCTTCGTTTCATTCAAACTAATCTTGTGGAGCATTGCTCTAGATTGGACTTGATTCAGGTTCGATCAAATGAAAAGAGATCAAAGTTTGATCTAGGCCGATCATATTATAATGTTTTAGATTGAAATTGATTCGGGCTTGATCTTATTTGATCTGAACTAATCATGGAGTAACACTCTAAATTGAACTCGATTCGGGTTTGACCTAACTTGATCTTCGAACGATGCTCCTAATTTAACTTGATTCAGGTTCGATCAGAGTTTGATCTAAATTGATATCGAAGCAATGCTTCATATTATACTTAATTTGGGCTCCATCTTGGTTTGAACTAACCCGATCTTGAAGCAGCACTCTAAAAAAGACTTGATTTAGGTTTGTTGTTTTATCGAACCCGATTTTAGGGCAACGCTTTAGATTTGATCTGATTTGGGTTTATTCTAAGTTTGATCAAACCCAATCTTAGTGCAATGCTCTCGATTAAACTTGATTTGGGTATTATCTTTAACTTCATCGAGCCTAATCTTAGAGCAACACTCAAAATTAGACTTGATTAGTGTTTGATCTAACCTGATCATGATGCAGCATCACTCCATATTGAACTTGATTCATCTTAGAGCTAAGATTGATCCAACCCGACCTTAGAGAAATGCTCCATATCGAACTTTATTTTGGGTTTGACCTAAGTTCGATCCGACCCTATCTTGGAACAATGCATTAAATTGCATTTGATTCATATTTGATTTGAGTTTGAACCAAATCAATCTTGGAGGAATGCAGCATATTTCACTTAATTCGAGATTGATATAAGTTTGATCCAATACGATCTTTGAGGAATGCTCTACATCGGACTTGATTTGTGCCTGATCTTGGTTTGATCAAGCTCAACCTAAGATCAAGGCTCCATATTGAACTTAATTCCGATTTGATCAAAGTTTAGTTGAACCCGATCTTAGAGCAATGTTACATATTTGATTTGTTCCAGGTCCGATTTAAGTTTAATCCACCCTGATCTTAGAGCAATGCTTTAAATTGAACTTGATTGGGGTTTGATCAAAGGTTGATTGAGTTCGATATAACAATAATAGAATCCAGATTGGACTTGATTTGGGTTTGATATAAGTTTGATCCAACTCGATCCTCGAGCAACGCTCTCGATTTGACTTGGTTTGGGTTTGATCCAACCTTTTCTTAGAGCAATGCTGCAAATTAGATTTGATTCATGTGGATCTAATTTGATCTAACCTGGTCTTGTTGCAATGCTTTAGATTGGACTTATTTTGAAATTTGATCTAAGTTTGGCTCGACCCGATCTTGGAGCATCACTTCCAATTGGACTTGACTCAGAAGGTTTGATCTAAGTTTGATCCAATCCGAACTTAGAGCAACATTCCAAATTCAAATTGATTTAGCCTTGATTTGGCCCGATCTTGTAGCAACGCTCCAGATTGAACTTCAATTAGCTTGATGTAGGTTAGATCTAATCCAATCATGGAGTAATGCTTCGATTGAACTTGATTTTAGTTTGATTTCACCCAATCTTGGTGTAACGCTCGAGAATGAACTTTATTTGGGTCTGAACTTAGCTCCATCTAACCCGATCTTAGAATAATGCTCTATATTTAACTTTATTTAGGATTGATCTTAATTTTATCCAACCCGATATTATATAAGTGCTCTAGATTGAACTTGATTTGTGTTTGATTTAATTTGATTTAACCATATCTTGATTCAACACTCTAAATTGAAGTTGATTCATGTTTGATGTAAATTTTATCCGACCCAATCTCGGAGCAATTGTCTAGATGGGATCTGATTTGGGTTTAACTTGAACTTGGTTCAACCCAGTGTTGAAAAATATCTCTAAGTAACTCTCTAGATTGTACTTGATTCGAATTTGGTCTAATTTGATCTAACTTTGATCTATCAATATTGGAGGAATGCTCGAGATTGTACTTAATTGAGGTTTGATCTAAGTTTGATCCAACACAATCTTGAAACGATGCTCCACGTTGGACTTGACTCATGTTTGATTTAAGTTTGATCTAATTTCAATCTTGGAGCAACGCTCCGTATGAGATTTTATTTGGGTCCGATCTTAGTTTGATCTAACCCGAACTTGTGCCAATGCCCGAGATTCGACTTGATTCAGAATTGACATTGGTTTGATCTAACCCAATTTTTAAACAAATGCAGCATATTGAACTAAATTCAAGTTTGATCTTCGTTTCATTCAAACTAATCTTGTGGAGCATTGCTCTAGATTGGACTTGATTCAGGTTCGATCAAATGAAAAGAGATCAAAGTTTGATCTAGGCCGATCATATTATAATGTTTTAGATTGAAATTGATTCGGGCTTGATCTTATTTGATCTGAACTAATCATGGAGTAACACTCTAAATTGAACTCGATTCGGGTTTGACCTAACTTGATCTTCGAACGATGCTCCTAATTTAACTTGATTCAGGTTCGATCAGAGTTTGATCTAAATTGATATCGAAGCAATGCTTCATATTATACTTAATTTGGGCTCCATCTTGGTTTGAACTAACCCGATCTTGAAGCAGCACTCTAAAAAAGACTTGATTTAGGTTTGTTGTTTTATCGAACCCGATTTTAGGGCAACGCTTTAGATTTGATCTGATTTGGGTTTATTCTAAGTTTGATCAAACCCAATCTTAGTGCAATGCTCTCGATTAAACTTGATTTGGGTATTATCTTTAACTTCATCGAGCCTAATCTTAGAGCAACACTCAAAATTAGACTTGATTAGTGTTTGATCTAACCTGATCATGATGCAGCATCACTCCATATTGAACTTGATTCATCTTAGAGCTAAGATTGATCCAACCCGACCTTAGAGAAATGCTCCATATCGAACTTTATTTTGGGTTTGACCTAAGTTCGATCCGACCCTATCTTGGAACAATGCATTAAATTGCATTTGATTCATATTTGATTTGAGTTTGAACCAAATCAATCTTGGAGGAATGCAGCATATTTCACTTAATTCGAGATTGATATAAGTTTGATCCAATACGATCTTTGAGGAATGCTCTACATCGGACTTGATTTGTGCCTGATCTTGGTTTGATCAAGCTCAACCTAAGATCAAGGCTCCATATTGAACTTAATTCCGATTTGATCAAAGTTTAGTTGAACCCGATCTTAGAGCAATGTTACATATTTGATTTGTTCCAGGTCCGATTTAAGTTTAATCCACCCTGATCTTAGAGCAATGCTTTAAATTGAACTTGATTGGGGTTTGATCAAAGGTTGATTGAGTTCGATATAACAATAATAGAATCCAGATTGGACTTGATTTGGGTTTGATATAAGTTTGATCCAACTCGATCCTCGAGCAACGCTCTCGATTTGACTTGGTTTGGGTTTGATCCAACCTTTTCTTAGAGCAATGCTGCAAATTAGATTTGATTCATGTGGATCTAATTTGATCTAACCTGGTCTTGTTGCAATGCTTTAGATTGGACTTATTTTGAAATTTGATCTAAGTTTGGCTCGACCCGATCTTGGAGCATCACTTCCAATTGGACTTGACTCAGAAGGTTTGATCTAAGTTTGATCCAATCCGAACTTAGAGCAACATTCCAAATTCAAATTGATTTAGCCTTGATTTGGCCCGATCTTGTAGCAACGCTCCAGATTGAACTTCAATTAGCTTGATGTAGGTTAGATCTAATCCAATCATGGAGTAATGCTTCGATTGAACTTGATTTTAGTTTGATTTCACCCAATCTTGGTGTAACGCTCGAGAATGAACTTTATTTGGGTCTGAACTTAGCTCCATCTAACCCGATCTTAGAATAATGCTCTATATTTAACTTTATTTAGGATTGATCTTAATTTTATCCAACCCGATATTATAGTGATCTAGATTCTTAATTTTATCCAACCCGATTCAGTGCTCTAGATAGATTGAACTTGATTTGTGTTGATTTAAAGATTGTAATTCCTAATGATCTAACTTTGATCTATCAACACTCTACAATCTTGAATGTGCTGATATCTGATTCAGGTCTTGATGTAAGTATTTTGCAAATCCGACCCAATCTCCCCGCAGAGGCAATTGGGTGATGGGATCTGATCTTGGGTTTAACTTGAACATTCGGGTTCAACCTCACTGTGCCATTTGGAGGATCATAATCATCTCTAAGTAATTGCTCTCTTGGAGATTGTGAGACTTGATTTCGAGATTTGGTCTACTTCTAATTTATTACTGAAGCTTCTGATCAGAATATCTGGATGGAGCTATTGATCGAGCTGATTTATCGTTGGCTGCTGATGTTTGCTCATCTTATGATTGAGGTTCTTGTAATCTACTTTTGAGGTGCTGGATGATCCAACTTTCTTTGAAATCTTTTGATTGAAACAATGCTCCATGTTGGACTTGACTCATGTTTGATTTAAGTTTGATCTAATTTCAATCTTGGAGCAACGCTACGTATGAGATTTTATTTGGGTCCGATCTTAGTTTGATCTAACCCGAACTTGTGCCAATGCCCGAGATTCGACTTGATTCAGAATTGACATTGGTTTGATCTAACCCAATTTTTAAACAAATGCAGCATATTGAACTAAATTCAAGTTTGATCTTCGTTTCATTCAAACAAATCTTGTGGAGCATTGCTCTAGATTGGACTTGATTCAGGTTCGATCAAATGAAAAGAGATCAAAGTTTGATCTAGGCCGATCATATTAAAATGTTTTAGATTGAAATTGATTCGGGCTTGATCTTATTTGATCTGAACTAATCATGGAGTAACACTCTAAATTGAACTCGATTCGGGTTTGACCTAACTTGATCTTCGAACGATGCTCCTAATTTAACTTGATTCAGGTTCGATCAGAGTTTGATCTAAATTGATATCGAAGCAATGCTTCATATTATACTTAATTTGGGCTCCATCTTGGTTTGAACTAACCCGATCTTGAAGCAGCACTCTAAAAAGGACTTGATTTAGGTTTGTTGTTTTATCGAACCCGATTTTATTAGGGCAACGCTTTAAATTTGATCTGATTTGGGTTTATTCTAAGTTTGATCAAACCCAATCTTTGTGCAATGCTCTCGATTAAACTTGATTTGGGTATTATCTTTAACTTCATCGAGCCTAATCTTAGAGCAACACTCAAAATTAGACTTGATTAGTGTTTTGATCTAACCTGATCATGATGCAGCATCACTCCATATTGAACTTGATTCATCTTAGAGCTAAGATTGATCCAACCCGACCTTAGAGAAATGCTTCATATCGAACTTTATTTTGGGTTTGACCTAAGTTCGATCCGACCCTATCTTGGAACGATGCATTAAATTGCATTTGATTCATATTTGATTTGAGTTTGAACCAAATCAATCTTGATTCGAGATTGATATAAGTTTGATCCAATATAATCTTTGAAGAATGCTCTACATCGGACTTGATTTGTGTTTGATCTTGGTTTGATCAAGCTCATCAACCTAAGATCAAGGCTCCATATTGAACTTAATTCCGATTTTATCAAAGTTTAGTTGAACCCGATCTTAGAGCAATGTTACATATTTGATTTGTTCCAGGTTTGATTTCTGTTTAATCCACCATGATCTTAGAGCAATGCTATAAATTGAACTTGATTGGGGTTTGATCAAAGTTTGATTGAGTTCGATATAACAATAATAGAATCCAGATTGGACTTGATTTGGGTTTGATATAAGTTTGATCCAACTTGATCCCCGAGCAACGCTCTCGATTTGACTTGGTTTGGGTTTGATCCAACCTTTTCTTAGAGCAATGCTGCAAATTAGATTTGATTCATGTGGATCTAATTTGATCTAACCTAGTCTTGTTGCAATGCTTTAGATTGGACTTATTTTGAAATTTGATCTAAGTTTGGCTCGACCCGATCTTGGAGCATCACTTCCAATTGGACTTGACTCAGATGGTTTGATCTAAGTTTGATCCAATCCGAACTTAGAGCAACATTCCAAATTCAAATTGATTTAGCCTTGATTTGGCCCGATCTTCTAACAACGCTCCAGATTGAACTTCAATTAGCTTGATGTAGGTTAGATCTAATCCAATCATGGAGTAATGCTTCGATTGAACTTGATTTTAGTTTGATTTCACCCTTTTTTTTTTTTTTTTTTTTGAAAAGTAAAGGTGAGAACTATATTGACGAGGATCTACGTTGTCCAAAAGTGGGAAAGAGAGAGAAGCTCTGGGTTTCTAGAGAGAGAAGCTCTCTTGCTCTGTTCCTTCTTCTCTGTTATTCTGGTTTGCTTGCTGGTCCTATGGGAGACTATCAATATTGTTTTTAAGCTTGTTTGTTAAAATTGATCGTTGATCTGGGTCTAATCAGGGCATGGCGGGTCTTCCCGGCTTGCCTTCTTCGTGTGGAGGTGGGTCTGCTTCGGCTTCTGGTTCTAAGGGGATCCTTTTTGGTATAGCCCTGGATGAGGTTTCTTTGGATTCCTCATCCATCTCTATTCCAGTTAATGTTCCGCCGTCTTCTTCTCTTATTGGTGCTGGAGGTTCTTGTCGAGCGATTGATGCGCTCTCTCCCTTTGGTGATGGAGTATCCTCCCCCCGGCACCTTGAAGATCCCATCGCTCTTGCTTTGAGTTATGAGTTGGTAGAGGATTATGTTGAGTCTTCCAGCTTTGCTCTGTTTGCTGCTGATTTGGAGAACTGTGCGCTTCATGATCTCGGTGCTGGTTCCTCCTTGCCCGATTTAGTGCAGAAGCCTGGGCTCGTTTCTTCTCCTTGCTCTCGACCGTACCAGGTATCATCCCTTTACCCGGTCCATCCTTCCAAGCTATCACATCCGGTACGCTTGTTGTCTACTTCAGTCCCTCCTTCTGGGGCTTTTCAAATTCGCAGCAGGTTGCTTCTGATTTGGATTTTAGAGGCCAGTGCTTCCCGCCTCTAATTAACGCTGCCGAATTTTCAAAATCGTCTTCTGGCTCTAGTTTTCAAAATCCATCGCGCCCGTCTCCAATTGCTGACGTCACTGCGGCTTCCCCTGTTCCTCTCCCGAAGGGTTCTTCTTTCCCTGTTCTTGGGACTGCAGGGGTCCAGTTCGTGATCATTCTTCCTGGGCTTCGCTTGTCAACGATTGTCCTGCTGCTATGGAGCTTGCTTACATTAAGCCGATGATTTCAGATATTGAGGGCAATGTTAGGATTAAGCTCCCTGCTTCAGTGGCACGTAAGGGAGTTTCTATCTGGCAAAATACAATAGTGGGATTTTTCCTGGACAAGCTGCCTTTCTCCTTGGTTCAAGCGTGTGCTCAGAGGCATTGGGGGAAGTCTGGGCTTACAGATGTTCTGTGCAATGGAAATGGATTCTTCTTTTTCAAATTCTCTGATCCAGTTAGAGTTGCTGAAGCTTTGGAAGGGGGTCCTTGGTATTTTGGAGGCAGACCAATCTTTCTAAAGCGTTGGTCTCCGTGTATGAATCTCTCAAAGGAGGGCTGTATGAAAGTTCCTATTTGGGCTCACTTCTATAATGTTCCGTTGGAGTATTGGACGGAGGAAGGCCTCAGTCACATTGCTAGCATGGTTGGGAAACCCCTACATGCAGATAAGATGACATCCTCTCTAAGGCGTTTAAACTATGCCCGTATATGTATTGAGATTGACATTGATGCTTCCCTCCCCAAGGCGTTTGACTTAGAATTGGAAGACGGTAGTATTTCTGGGATCCAAATTGAGTATAATTGGGTTCCAAAGAGGTGCTCTGTTTGTAAGAAATTTGGCCACCTTCCATCTAACTGCAAGAAGGTTAGTCATCAAGTATGGATTCCCAAATCTTCTCATCTTAACTCCAAATCTGTTTCAGATGGTGATTGGCAGCTTGTGGAAAACCATCGTAAGGAGGTTCCGATTTTGGATTCCTCTCCTCCCAAGGCACAGATTGCAAATCCTTCAACGGCTCAGATTGCAAATCCTTCAAAGTCCTCTGCGGGTGATATTCCGAATCTTCAGGATTCGTCTGGAACTGAGGAACTGGTCTCCTCTGCTTCGGTGCCAGTCCATGGCTCTCTCAATATTCAGAAGTCTTCCAAAGGTTTCCTCCCGAGCTCTATCATTCCGACAACTGTTTCTTCTGGCTCCGGAGTTGGACGATGCACCTCCTCAAATGCCTTTGCTCTTCTTCAAGTGATGGATGATGGTCATGCTGAGCGGAAGGAAAATTCTTCGGGTTCTCAGCTTGCTATTGCGGTAGGCTCCACCTGCTCTTTGGAGGACTCCTCCTCTCATGGCTGTAAGGACTCTTCTCCTCTTTCGTCCCCTTCTAGCACTCCGCTTCTTGCAAGGAAACTCATCATGGTTGACGAAGTGGAAAGAAAGCAGGGCAGGAAGAAGAAGGATGATCCGTCTTCTACTGTTGCTGGTCCTCCTTCAGAAGTTGCAAACTTTCAGTCTAATGCTCCTCTTGCTGTTGTCCTGTGCTCTTCGATGGCCCTGTGGGTTGTTCATCTGCTCCTCTGGTTGGGGACTCCTCCGTTCCTGGGCACTCTTCTGACGTCGTCAGCGTGATTTCTTCCCCTTCCTCGTCCCCATCCAGTACCCCTCTCCTTGCTAGGAAGCTCAATATGATTGATGAAGTGGAGATGAAACTGGGAAGGAAGAAGAAGGACAAGAAGAAGATTGGATGTTCGGCCAATCCCAGAGGGAAGTCTTCAAAGTCCTCCAAATGATAGAAAACAGGGCAAGAAGAAGAAGGGAAAACAGAGGTCCGGGAGCTCTAGCCGGGGTAACTCCTCCTTGCATTCCTAATGCTTAAACTATCTTCTTGGTTCAGTCGGGGTCTTATTGATCTTGCAAACGAGACAGAAGATTACTTCTTGGTCTCTTCTCAATATCTCACTTGTATAGCTCTCTTTGAATCAAAGTTCAAGATTGCATCAAAGCTAAGGATTTTAGGAGCTTGTTCCATGGATGTTTTTGGTGCTATCTGTTTTGAAGATGTGATCTGGTTTCAACTTGATTCCCTTCCTCCTTGGCATGGAAAGGAAGGTTCGGTTAAGCTCCTCCCTCAATCAAATGTTCAGCAATCTCATCGTTCATTGGCCATTTCTCTTGCTGTTAATGGATTGATCTCCTCTACCAATTCATATGAATATGCTACAGTATTTACGACCCGTTATTTGACGATCCGATTTCACTTGCTACAGTAGCTACAGTAGCTACAGTATTTTCCGACCCGTTATTTGACGATCCGCTTACATTTGCTACAGTAGCTACAGTAGCTACAGTAGCTGTGGATCCGATTGCAGCAGCTGTGGATCCGCTTAGTCCAAGACATCTCGACCCGATTAGAACAGTAGTCGGGGATTCGTTTGGACTTGACGATCCGACTGGTGATGGAGCTAGTGACCCGTTAGCTTCTAATGATGATCCGACTGCTACAGGAACTTGTGATCCGAATTTTGACGATCCGAATGTATTGACTGTTCCGAAAGCCAGTTCCCCTGTTTCCTCTGTTCGGGACTCTTTCCTTTATGCATTGCCACCTTGTGAGGTCTCGTCTCCCTCCTCGTCTCCATCTAGCACTCCTCTATTGGCTAGGAGGCTTATTATGATTGATGAAGTTGAAGGAAAGCTAGGCAGGAAGAAGAAGGATATGAAGAAGATTCATTGTTCTGGTAACTCCAGAGGGAAGCTCTACAAGAATTCCAAATGATTAAGATTGCTTCATGGAATATACGGGGTCTAAATGATCCCTCAAAGCACTCGGAGATCCGTCACTTTGTTCATTCCCAGAATCTCTCCTGTATCGGCCTTCTTGAGACAAAGATCAAGGAATGTAATAAAGAGAAATTTCAATCCTACTTGATCAAAGGCTGGAACTGTGTTAACAGCTACGATGGTGATAACTCCGAAAGGATTTGGATTTGGTGGAACCCAAAAATCCTTCATGCTGAGGTTGTTTCTATGCATGATCAGATCATTCACCTCTCTATTACTATTCGGGATAGTGGTGTTAAATTCATTGCCTCTTTTGCTTATGGAGCTTCTGATGCTACGTCCAGGAAGCAGCTTTGGGCCATTTTGAATAACCAATCAAAGTCTTTCTCTCATCTGCCATGGATTATTCTGGGGGATTTTAATGCAATCCGGTATAGGCATGAAAGGAAAGGAGGGAGTTGCGATTGGCCCAGCTTTATGAATGATCTAAATGATGTTCTATTTGAAGCCGGTTTGGATGATCTGAGATTTGGAGGCCCTCTTTTCACTTGGCACAACTCTAGAGTGAACGGGCACATCTTGCGGAAGCTTGACAGAGCTCTTGTCAACCATTTGTGGATTCGTTCCTTTGCTCAATCTTTTGCTGAGTTCCATCCCTTTGGACTGTCTGATCACTCGCCGATTGTGGTTAAGCTTGGTATTTCTCTTCCACGGATCAAATCTCCGTTTAAATTCTTCAATTTCTGGAGTGAATTTGAAGAATTTTTCCCTTTGGTTGAGAAGATTTGGGACTCCCAGGTTAGTGGTCATGCCATGTTCAAACTTTATAGCAAGCTTAAACTTGTCAAATCTGCCTTGAGAGATCTTAGTAGGCACAAGAACGCTCTTATCAACGGGGACCTTGCTCATCTTCGTTCCGAGCTTGCTGGTTTGCAATCCTCCATCGCGGCAGGCAACAACGGAACTGATAACCTGGAGAAGGAAATTGCTTGTGCTAATCAGCTCCATCTAGCTTGCAAAGGGAAGGAGAGCTATGCTAGACAGCGAAGTAGGATCCAATGGCTGAAAGAGGGGGACCAATGCTCAGCCTTCTTCTTCAATTCTGTTAAGAGCCGAGTCAATGTAAACAAGATAAATTGTATCCAAAAGGACAATGGCGATTGGATCCGGGAGAAGAACCAGATTGCCCAAGAAGTTGTCAATTACTTCAGCCAGCTCCTTGGTTCGAACAGTAGCACCGGATGGTGCGGTAGAGATGAGCTCACTGGGTTTGTTTACTGTGTTTTATCCCCTGAGCAATCAAGGTATTTATGTTGTGAATTTACGGAGGATGATATCAAAGATGCTCTGTTCAGCCTTCACCCAAACAAAGCTCCAGGACCGGATGGGTTTAATGCCTTCTTTTTCCAGAAAGCTTGGCACATTGTTGGATCTGACTTCACTACAGCTATCAAGGAGTTTTTCTCAAATGGTCTTCTTCTCAAGGAGGTCAATTGCACGATTATTGCTCTTATTCCTAAGATCCCAAATGCTTCAAGACTGAAGGACTTCAGGCCGATATCCTGTTGCAATACTGTGTATAAATGCATCTCTAAGCTTCTTGCCAATCGGCTGAAGCACGTCCTGCCTTCTTTTATTAACGATGCTCAGACTGCTTTTGTCAAAGGTAGGCACATTGGAGATAATATTTTGTTAGCTCAGGAGCTGGTGCGAGGTTACCACCTTCCCTCCTCCTCTTCGAACTGTGCCCTAAAGATTGATCTAATGAAGGCCTTTGATTCTGTTAGATGGGACTTCCTGTGGGTTTCCCTCCAGCTTCTTGGATTTCCTCCTGTCTTCATTAAATGGATTCGCTCCTGCGTCTCTTCTGCAAAGTTCTCTGTGGCTATTAATGGTGAACTTCACGGCTTCTTTGATGGGAAGAAAGGCCTTCGTCAAGGGGACCCTATATCTCCCTATTTATTTGTCATTTGCATGGATATTTTTTCTCGGATCCTTGACCGGAAAATCCAAGCTTCCTCCTCTTTCAAGTTTCACTGGAGGTGTCGGAAATCCAAATTATCTCATTTATGCTTTGCGGATGATTTGATGGTTTTCTGCCGGGGTGAGCTGAATTCTATTAAGGTGATCAAAGAAGCTCTTGATACCTTCTCTTCTCTATCTGGCCTTGCTCCAAACTTGTCCAAATGCTCTGTGTTCATCTCCGGTGCTTCGGTTCAGGTGCAGCAGGACATTGCATCTTTTTTGGGTGTTTCTATTGGCTCTCTCCCAATTAAATACCTGGGTGTTCCTCTCATCTCCACCAGGCTCAAAGCTTCTGACTGTCAAGCCTTAGTTGATCGCATTCTGGGAGGATTAAGGTTTGGACTAATCGCTTTCTATCATATGCAGGCAGATTACAGCTTATTCAATCTGTTTTATTTAGCATCCAGTCTTACTGGAGTGCCCATTTTATCCTTCCTGCAAAGGTCACCAAAGAGATTGAAAGTATCCTCTCGGCTTTTCTTTGGAATGGTGTTTCTTTAAACCGTCATGGAGCCAAAGTCTCTTGGGCTGATTTATCTACTCTGAAGGATGAAGGTGGGCTGGGGATTAAGAAGGTTCGGGACTGGAATGCTGCCTCCCTGTCTAGACTCATTTGGTTATTATGTCAACCAAGTCCTACCTCCTTATGGGCTGCATGGGTGAAGTTAAATCTGCTGCACAAGGAACAATTCTGGGTGGCAAAGGTTCCATGGAGCTGCTCTTGGACTTGGAGGAAAATCCTCAAGATGCGGGGAAGAGTGAAGAGTTTCATCTCTGTTGACGTGGGGAATGGCGATAATTCCTCCCTATGGTTTGACTCTTGGAGACCCCAGGGTCCTATATGTTCCTCTCCCCACGCTAGAGTTATTACTGACTCGGGTCTTTCCATTGATGCAAAGGTTAGTGCTATTATCTCTTCTGGAACCTGGAGGTGGCCTGCTGCGAATTCTATTGATTTGGTCACTCTGAAAGGCGAATCCTGTTCACTTCCTCCTCCTGATTGCAGTCGTCAGGATAAGATTTTATGGGATGGGTCTCCCGGATTCTCTATAAAAAGAGTTTGGAATTCTCTCCGGACTCCTTCCCAGCGGGTCTACTGGGCTCATTTGGTTTGGTTTAAACTTCATGTTCCTAGGCACTCCTTCATCTTATGGTTAGCTATTAAAGGTAGACTCACTACTCAGGATCGTCTGCTATCTTTTGGCATTCTCGGTCACATGACTTGCTCCCTATGTCAAGGTCATTCTGAGGACCATGGTCATCTGTTTTTTAGCTGCCCCTTTTCTGCTCGGGTTTGGCAGTCCATTGCGTCTATATGTGGTCTAGCGCACTATCCTTCTACTTGGGAGAGACTGAAGCCGTGGATTAGTAGGAAACTCAAAG
Source organism: Calamus simplicifolius (assembly GCA_900491605.1). NCBI lineage: Eukaryota > Viridiplantae > Streptophyta > Magnoliopsida > Arecales > Arecaceae > Calamus > Calamus simplicifolius. The sequence continues at coordinate 18,044 of UESW01001871.1, read as the reverse complement.
GGTCTTCTCTCCTATCCTGTGTCAGCAGACTTGCCTTTGGAGCTACTGTGTATTTCATTTGGAATGAAAGGAACTATCGCATGCATGGGCGACCTCCTCTCACCGAAAAAGGTATTGTTATAAAGATTATGGATTCGGTCAGGCTAAAGCTGGAAGGTGCAAAGTTCCCCAGGAATACTGCAAATCTCCAATTGATGGATAGGTGGCAGTTATCCCCTTCTCTCCTGTGCTGATCTCTTTTCGGTGCTCATCTACTGAGTTATTTTGTTAGGTTCTGGATGTAATCCGGGCTGATTTACTTTTGAGGTCTTTACCTCTTGCTGGATGTATTCCTTTGGTTTTCTTTTGAGGTCTGACTTTCTTTTGAGGCCTACCTCTCTTCGGGTTTTGTCCCGATCTTATGTACCAATTATAGCTAATCAATACAATTCACCCCATTTAACTTTCAAAAAAAAAAAAAAAAAGAGAACTATATTGACAAAAGGATTTAAAGTACATGATCACGGGGCATACCCCGGAAGATACAAGTAGCAAGCAGTGGGAGTTATAACCACCAAAACGGAAAGACAACCTCAAACAATGGGAAAGACAACCCAAAGGAGGAAGGAGCAGCTATCGAGGCTAACTACAAAAACCAATAAGATCAATAAGATCGAAGACAGATAATCATCTCAGAAGGGTAGGGGGAAGATCCCAAACTTGAATCACATGGAGATTTGCTGTATTTCGAGGAAATTCAGCACCATCCAGTTTTCTCCTTATAGAGTCCATGATTATAGTGACGAGCCCTCTTTCATTTTGGAGAATGCAATCATGTTTGCGAGAGTTCCTTTCATACCATATGAAGTACACAGTGGCTCCCAAAGCAAGTCTCCTAATGGTCGAAAGAAGCGAGGACCCTCTAAGTGTCCTGCAGAGCCACGGCCTCAGATTCTCCCAAGTAGAAGGAAAGTGCAATAGTTCACATTTACAAGCAATTGTAGACCAAACCCGAAACGAATATGGGCAATCAAAGAAAAGATGATTGTGGTCTTCCACATCATCATGACAGAAATAGCAAGTCTTTTTTTTTTTTTTTTGAAAGTTAAAGGTGATTTGTATTAAAAAAAGAATTATAAGTACAAGAGAGCGGGACAGAGCCCGCAAGCATACAAGCAAGGGAAAAACATCCACCAAAAGGTTGAAATAACCTAAGGCCAAAATAGCAAGTCATATGATTGATTATCCCGAATGATAACAGCCGGTCTTGAGTGGAGAGCCTTCCTCTAATTGCTAACCAAAGAATGAAGGAATGCCTAGGAACATGATGCTTAAACCATAACAAGATTGCCCAGGGAACTCGATGTGAGGGATTCCTAATAACATTCCAGGCTCTTTTGATTGTGAACACACTAGAACCATCCCATTCTACTTTATCAATTTGTGAACAGTTGGGTGAAGGGAGGGATCTTGATTCATCTTTCAGAGTAATGAGCTCATATGAATTAGCAATAGGCCAATTCCAATTGCCTGAAGAAATAATGGCACTAACCTTAGCATCTTTAGTGAGTCCCGAGTCGAAAATGACTCTAGCATGAAGAGAAGAGCAAATAGGGCCTTGAGGTCTCCAGGAATCGAACCAAAGTGAGGTATTGTCACCATTCCCCACTTTCACAGAGATGAAGGCTTTCACTCTATCCCGAATCTTGAAAAGTCTCCTCCAAGTCCAGGAGCAATTCCAAGGGACTTTAGCCACCCAGAAGTGTTCTTTGTGCAGCAAGTTCATCTTCACCCAAGCAGCCCATAAAGAGTTAGAGCAAGGTTGACATAGGAGCCAAATGTAACGAGTCATTGAAGCAACATTCCAATCTTTAATCTTTTTTACCCCCAGACCTCCTTCAGCTTTAGGAGTAGAGAGATCAGCCCAAGCTACTTTAGCCCCAGATCGTTTCAGAGAAACCCCATTCCAGAGGAAAGCCGAGAGAATTCCTTCTATGGCTTTGGTGACTTTAGCTGGTAGAATAAAATGGGCACTCCAATACGATTGGATACTGAAAATAACCGACTGAATGAGTTGCAGCCTACCAGCATAAGACAGAAATCGGTTTGTCCAAGTCTTGATCCTCCTCAAGATACGGTCAACCAGGGCATGACAATCAGAAGCCTTGAGTTTAGTTGAAATAAGCGGAACTCCCAAATATCTGATAGGAAAGGAACCAAGAGGAAAACCCATATAATTCAAGATATCTTGCTGCATGTGATCTGTGACACCCGATAGGAAAGTGGTGCTTTTAGTACCATTTGGGATAAGACCCGAGAGAGAGGAAAAAGTAGCTAGAGCGTCTTTTACAACTTTAATAGAGTCCAAGTCACCCCGGCAAAAGATCATCAAATCATCGGCAAAACATAGATGAGATAGCTTGGCTTTCCGGCATCTCCAGTGGAATTTAAATAAGGAGGAATCACGTATCTTTCGATCTAAAATACGAGAGAAGATATCCATGCATATAACAAATAAATAGGGCGAGATAGGGTCACCTTGACGAATACCTTTCCTTCCTTCAAAGAAACCATTGAGCTCTCCATTTATTGCCACTGAGTATTTTGCAGAGGAGACACACGATCTGATCCACCCAATGAAATTGGAGGGGAAACCAAGAAGCTGCATAGAATCCCAAAGGAAATCCCATCTGACAGAGTCAAAAGCCTTCATTAAGTCAATCTTGAGAGCACATTTAGGTGAGGAGGAGGGGAGATGATAGCCTCTAACAAGCTCTTGAGCCATCAAGATATTATCACCAATGTGCCTTCCCTGAACAAATGCAGCTTGGGCTTCATTCACAAAAGAAGGGAGGACTTCTTGCAAACGGGTGGATAGCAGTTTAGTAATGCATTTATATAGAGTGTTGCAGCAAGAGATAGGTCTAAAATCCTTTAGTTTAGAAGCATTAGGAATTTTGGGAATAAGAACAAGGATAGTGCAATTAACTTCCTTAAGAAGCATACCATTAGTAAAGAAATCCTTGATTGCTGACGTAACCTCGGCTCCCACAATGGACCAAGTCCTTTGGAAGAAAAAGGCATTGAAGCCATCAGGGCCTGGAGCTTTGTTCGGGTGAAGGCTGAAAATGGAGTACTTGATCTCATCATCTGTGAATTGGTTACTTAATTTCCTGATTTGATCAGTATTAAGGGCTTGATTCACAAAAGGTTTTAGAGCATCTAATCCATCATATTTGGCAGTGCACTTGGAACCAAGAAGCTGCCTGTAGAATTCAGCCACCTCATGACTAATTTGATGCTTCTCCCTAAGCCAATCTCCCTTATCATCTTGAATACATAAAATCTTGTTGACATTGTTCCTTCCTTTGATGGAATTGAAGAAAAAGGAAGTGTTTTGATCCCCTTCTTTCAGCCATTGAATTCTGCTCCTCTGCCTAGCATAGCTTTCCTTCCCCTTATAGATAAGACTTAGCCTCATAGCACAATCTTTCTCTTTATCAAGAGGTCCTTCTCATAATTTCCAGCCGCAATAGATGATTGTAAGCCAGCAAGCTCGGAGCGAAGGGCCTCAATATCCCCATTAATAAGAACATTCTTACTCCTACACAGCTTTTTCAAAGCAGTTTTGAGAAGATTCAACTTTTTGCAGACTCTGAACATGGCATGACCTTCCACCTGAGTACCCCAAATCTTCTCAACTAAAGGATAAAATTCATCAAAATCAGCCCAATGGTTAAAGAATTTGAAAGGGCTTTTGTATATGGGGAGATGAAACCCAAGATTCACCACGACCATAGAGTGATCCGAGAGCCCATAGGGGAGAAATTCAGCAGAGGAATGAGCATAAGAAGAGAACCACTTAGGATTGGCAAGAGCTCTATCCAGCTTCCTAAGAATATGCCCATTCTCTCTTGAATTGTGCCATGTGAAAAGGAACCCACCAAATCTAAGATCATCCAACCCAGCTTCAAGGAGAGTGTCATTTAAATCATCCATGTGACTAGGCCAATCAGTACTACCACCTTTTCGTTCATATCTATAACGGATGGCATTGAAGTCCCCCATAATGATCCAAGGCAATTGAGAGAAGGAATTAGCATGGACCTTCAAACTATTCCATAGAAGCCTGCGAGCTGAAACATCATTGGAGCCATACACAAAGGAAGCGGCAAACTTTTCACCCGAATTACGAATAGTGAAAGAAAGATGAATGAATTGGTCATGCAAGGAAACAATATTCGCAAGAAGCATGGAAGGGTCCCACCAAACCCAAATTCTGCCCGAACCAATACCATCATAATAGTTAATGCATTTCCAATCCCTTAATAAGCTCTGCTCTAACTTCACTTTATTGCAAGCTTTAATCTTAGTCTCAAGAAGGGCTAAGCAAGATATTTTTTGAGAATGTACAAGTTTACGTACCTCATAATGTTTTGAGGGATCATTAAGACCCCGAATATTCCAGGAGGCTAGTTTAATCATCAAAATTCTTAGAGAGCTTTCCCCTGGATTTCCCCGAGCGCCCATTCTTCTTCTTTCCTTTTTTCTACTTCCCAAGCTTTTTCTCTACTTCATCAACCATATTCAACTTCCTGGCAAGAAGAGGAGTGCTTGAGGTAGACGAAGGAGAGGATGGGTCCTCTAAACCATCAGGGATAGCCTCCACAATGCTGCAGCCAGCAGTAGCTAGATTGGCGTTCAAACTTAAACTCAGTTTTCCAGGGGCATCCAACAGAATAGAAGAGCCCTTGCCATCTTCATCAAAAGCTATCAATCCAGCGAGAGATTGAGGGTTAGAAGCAATCATATCTCTCACATCAGCATGAAGGTCTTTGTCCATATGAAGAAGCTCAAAGGAATTTCTAATACTACTGTCTCCCAAAATCGATGTAACAGGATCTGGAGGGATAATACCAGAAATGCAATCACCTTTTGCTGCAGAAATTTTGGCAGGACACAGGTCTGGGAGAGAAGCAAGATCACCCAACACTTCCTTACCAAGACTCTTCCCACTCAACAAAGCATCATCAGAAGGAGGAATGGGGGGGGGGTTGAGACACTTTAGGGACCCAAGCTTGATGACAACTTTTCTTACAGTTTTTGGGTAAATGCCCAAATTCCTTGCAAATGGAACATTTCTTAGGAACCCAATTGTATTCAATATGAATCTCCACTAAGCTCCCATCCTCCAATTCCAAAACCAGAGCATTAGGGAGAGAATCTTCAATGCTAATTTCAATGCATATTCTGGCAAAAGTTAGACGTTTCAATGAAGATGTCATCTTGTCAGCATGGAGAGGTTTCCCAACAGTACTTGCAATGTAACTTAATCCCTCCGCCGTCCAGAATTCTAAAGGGACATTATAGAAGTGAGCCCAAATAGGAACAATTTTGCAGCCATCTTTAGATAAATTCATACCCGGTCTCCAAGCTCTTAAGAAGATAGGACGTCCTCCAAAATACCAGGGGCCTCCATCCAGGATTTCCAATAACTTGGCAGAGTCAGCAAATTTGAAGAAGAAGAATCCATTTCCATTACATAACACCTCTAATAGTCCTTTATTATCCCAAAGCCTATGGGCATAAGAATGGACAAGAGAATAAGGTAATTTGTCAAGGAAGAACCCAACAAGGGTGTTTTCCCATAAAGCAGCACCTTTAAGAGCAACAGCAGGTGGGAGTATAAGTCTAACTTTGCCATCAGAAATATGAGAATTAGGCTTCATGTAAGCAAGCTCCATAGAAGCAGGACAATCCTTGACAAGCGAAGCCCAGGAAGATTGAGCACAAACCGGACCCGCATCAGCCCCATGAACAGGAGAGGAAATAGCCTTCGGGAGAGAAACAGGGGAAGACGCAGTGACGTCAGAAATTGGAGTCGGGCGCGATGGATTTTGAAAATTAGAATCGCCAGCAGTATTCGCTAGAGGCGGGAAACAAGGGCCCCTAAAATCAAATTGTGGAGGTACTGGATGAGACAGCTGATTAAGACCAAAAGGTTTGATTTGCTGTGAGGAACGAACAGGGGTTCCAGCTGATAACGCAGCACAATCCCCATGGAGAGAAAGTCCAGCACCGATCACGGAAGAAGAAACGCCAGCACTGTTCACGGAAGAAGAAACTCCTGCACCGATTACGGGAGAAGAAAATCCACTAAAAGCATGGCTCTCCCTAATCTCCAAATCAGCAATATACAAACCGAATCTGAAGGAATCAGCATAATCATCCAACAAGGGATGAGCCATAGCAAGAGCGACGGGATCATCCGTAAGCCATGAACAGGGCATAGGGAGAGAAGAAGCATCGCCATTGAGAGAAGATGACGGAGGAGAAGAAGCTTTGCACAGAGCCGCAACCTTCCCACCCGGCTCACAAGAAACAAAGGCTGGAATAGAGATGGATGAGGAATCCAAAGAGACTTCATCCAGAACTATACCACCCGAGCCATCCTCAGGAACAGGAAGCAAAGGATGCTCATCTCCACACGAAGATGGCAAAACGGGAGGAACCTCCATGATCAGGTCAGAGAGAAGCAGCAGAAAAACAGGAGAGAGACAGCTTAGAGAGAGGCTCCAAGCTTAGAGAGAGATTTCACCCAATCTTGGTGTAACGCTCGAGAATGAACTTTATTTGGGTCTGAACTTAGCTCCATCTAACCCGATCTTAGAATAATGCTCTATATTTAACTTTTTTTTTTTTTTTTTTTTGAAAGTTAAAGGTGATTTGTATTAAAAGAAATTATAAGTACAAGAGAGCGGGACAGAGCCCGCAAGCATACAAGCAAGGGAAACATCCACCAAAAGGTTGAAATAACCTAAGGCCAAATAAAACCAGACCGACCAAGTCAAACAATAAGGTTACAAAAGATCGAACTGGATTAACTCAAACGAGAGGAGGGTAGTTGCCATCTATCAGTAGGAAACGAGACAAGTTATCTCAAAAGCGAAGGAGAGAGCTGCCAGCAGATGATCAAATGAAGATTAGCATCGTTACTAGGAAAAGTTGCGCCATCCAAACTCATTCTAACCGAATCCATAATCTTAGAGATAATACCAACTTCATTAAGAGGTTGATTCCCATGACTGCGAGAGTTCCTTTCATGCCAAATGAAGTACAAAGAAGCTCCCAGAGCAAGTCTGCAGATGGTGGAGTGGAGAGAGGAACCTTTGATGCTTCTGCAAAGCCACTGCCTTAACTGCCCTAAAGAAGAAGAATTATACCTCAAGGCGCACTTACGGGCAATGGAAGTCCAGATCCGATAGGAGAATGAGCAATTAAAAAACAGATGGTTATGGTCCTCAGTAGTGCCATGGCATAGAATACATGAAGAGAGACAGTGAATACCAAAAGATTGAAGGCGGTCCTGGGTAGAGAGCCTTCCTCTAAATGCTAACCATGAAATGAAAGAATGACAAGGAACATGATGCTTAAACCAAAGAAGATGAGCCCAGTCAACCAGTTGAGAAGAGGAGCGAAGGCAATTCCAAACCCTTTTAATAGAAAAATCACAAGATCCATTCCAAAGAACCTTATCTAGGTGGCTGCAATCAGGCAGAGGGAGAGATCGGGCTCTATATTTAACTTTATTTAGGATTGATCTTAATTTTATCCAACCCGATATTATATAAGTGCTCTAGATTGAACTTGATTTGTGTTTGATTTAATTTGATTTAACCATATCTTGATTCAACACTCTAAATTGAAGTTGATTCATGTTTGATGTAATTTTATCCGACCCAATCTCGGAGCAATTGTCTAGATGGGATCTGATTTGGGTTTAACTTGAACTTGGTTCAACCTAGAGTTGAAAAATATCTCTAAGTAACTCTCTAGATTGTACTTGATTAGAATTTGTTCTAATTTGATCTATCAATATTGGAGGAATGCTCGAGATTGTACTTAATTGAGGTTTGATCTAAGTTTGATCCAACACAATCTTGAAACGATGCTCCACGTTGGACTTGACTACTTAATTGAGGTTTGATCTAAGTTTGATCCAACACAATCTTGAAACGATGCTCCACGTTGGACTTGACTACTTAATTGAGGTTTGATCTAAGTTTGATCCAACACAATCTTGAAATGATGCTCCACGTTGGACTTGACTCATGTTTGATTTAAGTTTGATCTAATTTCAATCTTGGAGTAATGCTCCGTATGAGATTTTATTTGGGTCCGATCTTAGTTTGATCTAACCCGAACTTGTGCCAATGCCCAAGATTCGACTTGATTCAGAATTGACGTTGGTTTGATCTAACCCAATTTTTAAACAAATGCAGCATATTGAACTAAATTCAACTTTGATCTTCGTTTCATTCAAACTAATCTTGTGGAGCATTGCTCTAGATTGGACTTGATTCAGGTTCGATCAAATGAAAAGAGATCAAAGTTTGATCTAGGCCGATCATATTATAATGTTTTAGATTGAAATTGATTCGGGCTTGATCTTATTTGATCTGAACTAATCATGGAGTAACACTCTAAATTGAACTTGATTCGGGTTTGACCAAACTTGATCTTCGAACGATGCTCCTAATTTAACTTGATTCAGGTTCGATCAGAGTTTGATCTAAATTGATATCAAAGCAATGCTTCATATTATACTTAATTTGGGCTCCATCTTGGTTTGAACTAACCCGATCTTGAAGCAGCACTCTAAAAAAGACTTGATTTAGGTTTGTTGTTTTATCGAACCCAATTTTAGGGCAACGCTTTTGATTTGATCTGATTTGGGTTTATTCTAAGTTTGATCAAACCCAATCTTAGTGCAATGCTCTCGATTAAACTTGATTTGGGTATTATCTTTAACTTCATCGAGCCTAATCTTAGAGCAACACTCAAAATTAGACTTGATTAGTGTTTGATCTAACCTGATCATGATGCAGCATCACTCCATATTGCATCTTAGAGCTAAGATTGATCCAACCCGACCTTAGAGAAATGCTCCATATCGAACTTTATTTTGGGTTTGACCTAAGTTCGATCCGACCCTATCTTGGAACAATGCATTAAATTGCATTTGATTCATATTTGATTTGAGTTTGAACCAAATCAATCTTGGAGGAATGCAGCATATTTCACTTAATTCGAGATTGATATAAGTTTGATCCAATACGATTTTTGAGGAATGCTCTACATCGGACTTGATTTGTGCCTGATCTTGGTTTTTGATCAAGCTCAACCTAAGATCAAGGCTCCATATTGAACTTAATTCCGATTTGATCAAAGTTTAGTTGAACCCGATCTTAGAGCAATGTTACATATTTGATTTGTTCCAGGTCGGATTTAAGTTTAATCCACCCTGATCTTAGAGCAATGCTTTAAATTGAACTTGATTGGGGTTTGATCAAAGGTTGATTGAGTTCGATATAACAATAATAGAATCCAGATTGGACTTGATTTGGGTTTGATATAAGTTTGATCCAACTCGATCCTCGAGCAACGCTCTCGATTTGACTTTGTTTGGGTTTGATCCAACCTTTTCTTAGAGCAATGTTGCAAATTAGATTTGATTCATGTGGATCTAATTTGATCTAACCTGGTCTTGTTACAATACTTTAGATTGGACTTATTTTGAAATTTGATCTAAGTTTGGCTCGACCTGATCTTGGAGCATCACTTCCAATTGGACTTGACTCAGAAGGTTTGATCTAAGTTTGATCCAATCCGAACTTAGAGCAACATTCCAAATTCAAATTGATTTAGCCTTGATTTGGCCCGATCTTGTAGCAACGCTCCAGATTGAACTTCAATTAGCTTGATGTAGGTTAGATCTAATCCAATCATGGAGTAATGCTTCGATTGAACTTGATTTTAGTTTGATTTCACCCAATCTTGGGGTAACGCTCGAGAATGAACTTTATTTGGGTCTGAACTTAGCTCCATCTAACCCGATCTTAGAATAATGCTCTATATTTAACTTTATTTAGGATTGATCTTAATTTTATCCAACCCGATATTATATAAGTGCTCTAGATTGAACTTGATTTGTGTTTGATTTAATTTGATTTAACCATATCTTGATTCAACACTCTAAATTGAAGTTGATTCATGTTTGATGTAAATTTTATCCGACCCAATCTCGGAGCAATTGTCTAGATGGGATCTGATTTGGGTTTAACTTGAACTTGGTTCAACCTAGTGTTGAAAATATCTCTAAGTAACTCTCTAGATTGTACTTGATTAGAATTTGGTCTAATTTGATCTAACTTTGATCTATCAATATTGGAGGAATGCTCGAGATTGTACTTAATTGAGGTTTGATCTAAGTTTGATCCAACACAATCTTGAAACGATGCTCCACGTTGGACTTGACTCATGTTTGATTTAAGTTTGATCTAATTTCAATCTTGGAGCAATGCTCCGTATGAGATTTTATTTGGGTCCGATCTTAGTTTGATCTAACCCGAACTTGTGCCAATGCCCAAGATTTGACTTGATTCAGAATTGACGTTGGTTTGATCTAACCCAATTTTTAAACAAATGCAGCATATTGAACTAAATTCAAGTTTGATCTTCGTTTCATTCAAACTAATCTTGTGGAGCATTGCTCTAGATTGGACTTGATTCAGGTTCGATCAAATGAAAAGAGATCAAAGTTTGAACTAGGCCGATCATATTAAAATGTTTTAGATTGAAATTGATTCGGGCTTGATCTTATTTGATCTGAACTAATCATGGAGTGGTTGCAAAAGTCCCTTGGAACTGCTCTTGGACTTGGAGAAGGCTTCTGAAAATCAGAGATAGAGTCAAGCCTTTCATCTCAGTAAAGGTTGGGAACGGTGACAGCACTTCACTGTGGTTTGATGACTGGAGACCTCAAGGCCCTATCTGCACATCCCCATACGCTAGAGTTATTGTTGACTCGGGTCTCACTGTTGATGCAAAGGTTAGTGACATTATTTCTTCTGGCCAATGGTTGTGGCCTCCTGCTAATTCAGCTGAGCTTATTACTCTAAAAGAAGATTCAAGATCTCTTGATTTGCCCAACTGTTCTCATAGTGACAGAGTGATGTGGGATGGCTCTAATGTCTTCACAGTCAAAAAAGCTTGGAATGTCTTACGATCTCCTTCGCGTCGGGTTTCTTGGGCCCATTTGGTTTGGTTCAAGCATCATGTTCCTAGGCACTCTTTCATCCTATGGCTTGCTATCAGAGGACGGCTCCCTTCACAAGACCGGCTCTTATCCTTTGGGTTGATTAGTAACATGAAGTGTTTCTTTTGTCTTGAAGATGTGGAAGATCACAATCATCTTTCTTTGCCTGCTCTTTCTCCAGTCGGGTTTGGTCTGCTATTGCTTGTAGGTGTGATCTTTTGCAGTTTCCCTCTGCTTGGGAGACTCTATGGCCGAGGCTGTGTGGTACTCTCAAAGGGACTTCGCTCATTTCTATTATCAGGAGGATTGCTTTGGGAGCTACCATCTATTATTTATGGATGGAGAGGAACTCTCGAAAACATGGTCGTATTCATCAAAGTGAGCAAAGAATCATTAGTCAAATTATGGACACTATCAGGCATAAGTTGGAGGGATCCGAATTTCCCCTTAATACGCCAAATCTTCATTTGATTCAAATCTGGCACCTCCCCGCTTCTCTGCTTCGATGAATCCTTGGGAGCTTGTGGGTTTGTGATGCTGTTTTGGCTTTGTAGATGTCGATCCCTTGGGAGTTGCTTCACCGTATGGTGATTGTCCGTTTCTTTTGGCTGTTTTTTTTTTCTCCCGGGTTGTTGCCCCGGGGTTTGTACTTATTTCATCCTTTCTTTATTAATAATTCACCTTCACTTTTCAAAAAAAAAAAGAACTAATCATGGAGTAACACTCTAAATTGAACTCGATTCGGGTTTGACCTAACTTGATCTTCGAACGATGCTCCTAATTTAACTTGATTCAGGTTCGATCAGAGTTTGATCTAAATTGATATCGAAGCAATGCTTCATATTATACTTAATTTGGGCTCCATCATCTTGGTTTGAACTAACCCGATCTTGAAGCAGCACTCTAAAAAAGACTTGATTTAGGTTTGTTGTTTTATCGAACCCGATTTTAAGGCAACGCTTTAGATTTGATCTGATTTGGGTTTATTCTAAGTTTGATCAAACCTAATCTTAGTGCAATGCTCTCGATTAAACTTGATTTGGGTGTTATCTTTAACTTCATCGAGCTTAATCTTAGAGCAACACTCAAAATTAGACTTGATTAGTGTTTGATCTAACCTGATCATGATGCAGCATCACTCCATATTGAACTTGATTCATCTTAGAGCTAAGATTGATCCAGCCCGACCTTAGAGAAATGCTCCATATCGAACTTTATTTTGAGTTTGACCTAAGTTCGATCCGACCCTATCTTGGAACAATGCATTAAATTGCATTTGATTCATATTTGATTTGAGTTTGAACCAAATCAATCTTGGAGGAATGCAGCATATTTCACTTAATTCGAGATTGATATAAGTTTGATCCAATACGATCTTTGTGGAATGCTCTACATCGGACTTGATTTGTGCCTGATCTTGGTTTGACCAAGCTCAACCTAAGATCAAGGCTCCATATTGAACTTAATTCTGATTTGATCAACGTTTAGTTGAACCCGATCTTAGAGCAATGTTACATATTTGATTTGTTCCAGGTCGGATTTAAGTTTAATCCACCATGATCTTAGAGCAATGCATTAAATTGAACTTGATTGGGGTTTTATCAAAGGTTGATTGAGTTTGATATAACAATAATGGAATCCAGATTGGACTTGATTTGGGTTTGATATAAGTTTGATCCAACTCGATCCTCGAGCAACGCTCTCGATTTGACTTGGTTGGGTTTTATCCAACCTTTTCTTAGAGCAATGCTGCAAATTAGATTTGATTCATGTGGATCTAATTTGATCTAACCTGGTCTTCTTGCAATGCTTTAGATTGGACTTATTTTGAAATTTGATCTAAGTTTGGCTCGACCCGATCTTGGAGCATCACTTCCAATTGGACTTGACTCAGAAGGTTTGATCTAAGTTTGATCAAATCCGAACTTAGAGCAACATTCCAAATTCAAATTGATTTAGCCTTGATTTGGCCCGATCTTGTAGCAACGCTCCAGATTGAACTTCAATTAGCTTGATGTAGGTTAGATCTAATCCAATCATGGAGTAATGCTTCGATTGAACTTGATTTTAGTTTGATTTCACCCAATCTTGGTGTAACGCTCGAGAATGAACTTTATTTGGGTCTGAACTTAGCTCCATCTAACCCGATCTTAGAATAATGCTCTATATTTTTTTTTTTTTTTTTTTTTTTTGAAAGGTAAAAGGTGAATTTTATTAATAAAGAAAAGAGGGAGAGAGAAATAAGTACAATTCCCCGGTGCAAGAACCCGGGAGAAAAAACAGCCAAAAAAAGACGATCACCATACGGTGAAGCAACTCACAAGATCGACAGCTACTAAGCCAAAACAACATCAGAAACCCACTAACTCCCAAGGATTCATCGGAGCAGAGAAGCGGGGAGGTGCCAAATTTGAATCAAATGAAGATTTGGCATATTAAGGGGAAATTCGGATCCCTCCAACTTATGCCTGATAGTGTCCATAATTAGACTGATGATTCTTTGCTCATTATGAAGAATACGACCATGCCTTCGGGAGTTCCTTTCCATCCATAAATAATAGATGGTAGCTCCCAAAGCAAGCCTCCTGATAATAGAAATGAGCGAAGTCCTTTGAGATTACCACACAGCCTCGGCCATAGAGTCTCCCAAGCAGAAGGAAATGCAAAAGATCACACCTACAAGCAATAGCAGACCAAACCCGACTGGAGAAAGAGCAGGCAAAGAAAGGATGATTGTGATCTTCCACATCTTCAAGACAAAAGAAACACTTCATTTGACTAATTAACCCAAAGGATAAAAGCCGGTCTTGTGAAGGGAGCCTTCCTCTTATTGCAAGCCATAGGATGAAAGAGTGCCTAGGAACATGATGCTTGAACCAAACCAAATGGGCCCAAGTCACTCGATGCGAAGGAGACCGTAAGACATTCCAAGGAGATAGGATCCTTTCTTTGAAGAAACAGGACATAATGCTGCCATCATAAGTAGATTTGCAATCCGAGCCGAGGAGCAACTTATAGAAATGAACAACCTCACGAGAGATCTGATCCTTATCCCTGATCCAATCCCCATTATCCTTCTGAATAGACAGAATTTTGTTCACATTGGATCTACCCTTGATAGAGTTGAGAAAGAAAGCTGAATTGTGATCTCCTTCTTTCAGCCACTGAATGCGACTACGCTGCCTAGCGTAGCTTTCTTTCCCTCTAGAGACAAGCGACAGTCTCTTGGCACAATCAATTGCCTTCTCCAGCAGATGAACATCATTATTCCCAGACGCAATTGAAGCTTGCAGATCAGCAAGCTCGGTGCGAATGAGAATTAGATCGCCATTTATTAACTTGTTCTTAGTCTGGCACAGAGCTTTCAAGGCCGTCTTCACAAGTTTGAGCTTCTTATAAACTCTGAACATAGAATATCCAGCAATCGGAGTAGCCCAGATTTCCTCAATTAACGGAAGGAATTCATCAAATTCAGTCCAAAAGTTAAAGAATTTAAAAGGCGATTTGTAAAGAGGCAAACTAACTCCAAGATTGACCACGGCAGGGGAGTGATCCGAAAGACCAAATGGGAGAAATTCAGCATTAGATTGAGAGAAGACGTTGAACCAGGAAGGGTTAACAAATCTGCTTTCTTCAGTCTCCACCCTAATAAATCACCTGGTCCGGACGGTTTCAATGCTTACTTCTTCCATCGGACTTGGCATATTGTGGGAGCTGATATCTCAAAAGCTATTAAGGATTTCTTCTCTAATGGGATTCTCCTCAAGGAAGCAAATTGCACTATTGTGGCTCTCATCCCTAAAGTTCCTAATGCCTCTAAATTAAAGGACTTTAGACCTATTTCATGCTGCAATTCTATCTACAAATGTATTTCAAAGCTCCTTGCTAGTCGTCTTAAAGCAGTTCTTCCGTCTATTATCAACAACGCCCAGTCTGCCTTTGTCCAAGATAGACATATTGGGGACAACATTCTTATGGCCCAGGAGCTAGTTCGTGGATATCATCTCCCTTCGTCAACCCCAAATTGTACTCTCAAAATTGATCTTATGAAGGCTTTTGATTCGGTCCGGTGGGACTTCCTTTGGGATACCCTTCTGCATCTTGGATTCCCTACGATCTTTATCGGCTGGATCAAGGCGTGTGTCACCTCTGCCAAGTACTCTATTTCTATTAATGGGGAACTCAATGGTTTCTTTGAAGGGAAGAAAGGCCTCCGTCAAGGTGATCCTATCTCACCTTATTTATTTGTCATTTGCATGGATGTCTTCTCTAGGATTCTTGAGTTTAAAATCCAAGCTTCCACCACTTTCAAATTTCATTGGAGATGCCGGAAATCAAATTTATCTCATCTTTGCTTTGCGGATGACCTGCTGGTTTTCTGTCGGGGGATCTTAATTCTGTCCAAGTAGTGAAGAATGCCCTTGATACCTTCTCCTCTCTATCGGGCTTAACCCCAAACAGCTCTAAAAGTTCCATCTTTCTCTCGGGTATGACTGCTTCCTCGCAACATGATCTTGCAAACTTCATAGGATACAATATGGGTTCATTTCCTATTAGATATTTGGGGGTTCCTCTCATCTCCTCGAAGCTCAAAGCTTTGGACTGTCAAGCCTTGGTGGATCGTATATTGAAGAGGATCAAGCTCTGGACTAATCGCTTCCTCTCCTATGCTGGAAGGCTTCAACTTATTCAATCAATTATATTCAGTATCCAGACTTTTTGGAGCTCCCACTTTATTCTACCAGTCAAAGTCATCAAAGATATAGAGGGTATTCTCTCTGCTTTCTTATGGAAAGGTACTTCCTTAAGTCACTCTGGTGCTAAAGTTGCTTGGAGTGATATCTCTTGTCCGAAACCCGAAGGAGGATTGGGAATCAAAAAGATTCGTGATTGGAACACTGCCTCCATGACCCGTTATATTTGGCTTCTTTGCCAGCCCTGCTCTAATTCCCTGTGGGCTGCTTGGGTCAAGAGGAATCTGCTGCATAAAGACCACTTCTGGGTGGCAAAAGTTCCTTGGAACTGCTCTTGGACCTGGAGGAAAATCCTAAAAGCTTCGGGACAGAATCAGGGCTTTCATCTCCGTCAATGTAGGGAATGGTGGAGATACTTCCCTTTGGTTTGATTCTTGGAGGCCTCTTGGCCCTATTTGTTCCTCCTCTCATGCTAGAGTCATTTCCGACTCCGGACTTGGGATAAATGCAAAGGTTAGTGACATTATTTTGGCGGCTCATGGAGATGGCCGGTAGCTAATTCTATTGAGCTGATAGCTTTGAAGGAAGACTCTAGATCCCTTGATCCCCCTGATTGCAGCCATCAGGACAAGATTCTTTGGGATGGTTCCCCAGCCTTCTCTATTAAGGGTGTTTGGAATTGCATCCGGACTCCGAGCGGCCGTGTGGACTGGGCGCATCTTCTTTGGTTTCCTCATCATGTGCCTAGGCACTCATTTATTTTATGGCTTGCTATTAGAGGTAGACTCTCTACTCAAGATCGTCTCCATTCCTTTGGTGTTCAAGGTCATCTCTCCTTATCCTGCTTTCTATGCCAAGACCATACAGAGGATCATAGCCATCTATTCTTCAGCTGCCCTTTTTCCTTTCGGATCTGGTCTTCTATTGCCAGTTTGTGCGATTTTGAGCATTATCCTTCATCTTGGGAGCTCTTGAGACGTGGCTCTGCAGGAATATCAAAGGCAAATCCCTTCATTCAATTATTTGCAGACTGGCTTTGGGAGCTTCTTTGTACCTCATTTGGTTTGAAAGGAACTCTCGCAAGCATGGCCAAAGACCTCTTAATGAAGCTGGGATCCTTTCAAAGATTATGGACTCTGTTAGGGCGAGTTTGGATGGTGCTATTTTTCCCAGGAAGGAGGGTCATCAAAAATTGATTGAAAAGTGGCAGCTCCCTTCCTCTATCTCGAGCTGAAGCCCTTGTTATGATTTCTACCGTGACTCCATCACGATTGTTTTTTTTTTTTTCCTCGTGACTCCATCACGATTGTTTTTTTTTTTTCCTTTTTTGGATGTTTCTTCTCTTCCATTAGTCTAAGGATATTACCTTTTGGTGGTGTATCCCCATTGCTTCTAGGCCTCCGGGGAATGCCCCGAGTACCTGTACTTTCAACTCCTTTTCACACTATTAATACATTTCACACCTTTACTTTTCAAAAAAAAAAAAAAAAAACGTAAGACATTCCAAGCTTTTTTGATTGTGAAATCATTAGAGCCATCCCACATCACTCTGTCACTAAGAGAACAATTGGGCAAATCAAGTGATCTTGAATCCTCTTTAAGACTAATCAGCTCAGATGAATTAGCTGGAGGCCACATCCAATGGCCAGAAGAAATAATGGCACTAACTTTGCATCAACAGTGAGACCCGAGTCAACAATAACTCTAGCATGTGGGGAAGTACAGATAGGGCCTTGAGGTCTCCAGACATCAAACCACAGCGATGTGCTGTCACCGTTCCCAACCTTCACTGAGATGAAAGGCTTGACTCTATCTCTGATCTTAAGAAGTCTTCTCCAAGTCCAAGAGCAGTTCCAAGGGACTTTTGCAACCCAGAAATGCTCCTTATGCAGCAGATTCAACTTAACCCAAGCAGCCCATAAGGAGGATGAGCAAGGGTTACATAACAGCCATATATAGCGAGTCATGGAGGCAACATTCCAGTCTTTAATCTTTTAATTCCCAACCCTCCTTCCGCCTTTGGAGTAGAGATATCTGCCCATGCAACTTTAGCTCCACTACTCTTCAGGGACAACCGCTCCATAGAAAAGCCGAGAGGATGCTTTCAATAGCCTTGGTGACTTTGGCTGGAAGGATGAAATGGGCGCACCAAAAGGACTGAATACTGAATAGAACAGATTGGATTAGCTGGACTCTACCTGCATAAGAGAGGAACGGTTTGTCCAGACTTTAGTCCTCCCCAAGATTCGATCAACCAGAGCTTGGCAATCATT
>UESW01001870.1:346379-375027 GCA_900491605.1 Calamus simplicifolius | reverse complement strand
ACAATCCCAACAAAATTGGTATCAGGTTCCCGAATTCTATTAGATCCAAAGCAAAGTTGCGAAAAAAAA
Source organism: Calamus simplicifolius (assembly GCA_900491605.1). Lineage (NCBI taxonomy): Eukaryota > Viridiplantae > Streptophyta > Magnoliopsida > Arecales > Arecaceae > Calamus > Calamus simplicifolius. Next base: position 374,958 of record UESW01001870.1, on the reverse strand, counting down.
TTCAAACAAAGAATTCTTGAACTTCCTAGCTTCTTCTTAGTTCGTCCTTGTCTTCACGATCAAAAACAACTAAGAAGAAGTTCGTGCTGCTCGATCTCCGCACTAAGAAGTCGCCGTCGAAATCCCATATCAAAACCCAGAAGGAGACGACAAGAAGGCCCGTTTTCTTCTGTTTTACAAGGCCCGATCAAGAGCAAAAATTCTGTTTTTCCTCCCAAAGCAATAAAAAAAAAAAGAGAAAGAAGCAAGAAATTCTGTTTTTCCTCCCAAAGCAATAAAAAAAAAGAGAAGCAAGACTTTCCATCGACGATTTTTTGTGTCGTTTCTTTGGTGTCTGCTTTCCAAAGAAACTGTTGGTGTTAGGGAATAGGTACATATCATAAGCTTCTTTTAGGCAGGGTATATTGATGAAAAAGTAGAAAAGGAAAGCCTTTGGTAGGTGGATGTGAAAGCCAAAGATCTATTGTCTATCCCATGAGGTGATCAACAAAGAAATAGTGAAAAAAAATTGCTATAAAAAAATTCATGGCAACCCCAAGCAATATTGGTATGAATATCCACTAACCTTCTATCCCTATTTTTGATGGAAAAAATTATGATTATTGGAGCATCAAGATGAAAACCCTTTTTATTTCAGAAGAAGTATGGGATCTAGTTGAGAACGGGTATGAAAACCCAGTTGATCCAACAAATCATCAGAAGGAGCAATTGAAGGACTACAAAAGAAGGATGCCAAAACCCTGTTCTTCATCTAACAAGCTGTATCTGAGAAATTTTTTTCTAGAATTATTAGAGCCACCAAATCAAAGGAGGCATGAGACATCTTGTAGGAGGAATTTCAAGGCAACTATCAAACTTCAAACTCTAAAAAGAGAGTTAGATAATTTAAAATTACAAGAAAATAAAAATTGAAGGATTACTTCTCCAAAATTACGGAGACTGTTAATCAAATGAAGAGCTATGGTGAAACCATCACCGAGCAAAGAATATGTGAGAAAATCTTGGCTAGTTTATCTCTAAAATTGATATAATAGTTACAGTTGTTGAAGAATCTAAAGATCTTTCTGAATTAAGTGTTCATGAATTGATGGGATCTCTTGAAGCTCATAAGCAAAGATTGTTTAGGCATAAAGAATCATCAATTGAAAGTGCCTTTCAATCTAAACTCAAAGTGGTTGATAAAAATTCTCAAAAAGAATCACCAGTCATACTCCAGTCAAAAGAGAGTCATTCAGAGGTGAAAACCAAAATAGAGGAAGAGAAAGAAATATGAAAGGAAGAGGTAGAGAAATACAAAGAAATAATTTTTCAAGAATGCAATATGATGAGAGTACTCAACAAAGGTGCAATATATGTAAAAGGTCTTCTCATGCTGAAAAAGATTGCTGGTTTAGGGGGAAACCCCAATGTTATAATTGCAAAAAGTTTGGACATGTTCAAAAAGATTGCAGGTACAAAGCAAATGAACAAGAACACTTCTCAGAAGAAAATGAAGGTCAACAAAGCACACTATATGCATATCAAACTGCAGAAGAGCAAAGTAATAATATGTGGTATCTTGACAGTGGTTGCAGCAATCACATGACAGGAGACAAGTCTATTTTTGTGGATATTGACCGTTCTTCAATTTCACAAGTGAAGATGAAAAATGGTGTTTTAGTCCAAGCAAAAGGCAAAGGCACAATTGAAATCAATACCGAGAAAGGAAGAAAATTCATTCATGATGTTTTACTTGTTCCAGATTTGAAGCAAAATCTCTTGAGTGTTGGACAGCTGATTGAGCATGGGCATATGGTACACTTTAAAAATAATGTTTGCAAGTTATATGACAGAGGAATGAAAAATCAACTTATGGCAAATATCAAGATGAAGAAAAATAGAAGTTTTTCTCTTATTTTGCACTATGCAAAGGATGCTGCATGGAAGATGGAAGTAAATGATGAGTCATGGCTATGGCACAAAAGGTTTGGACACTTAAATTTTTAAAGCTTGAGAAGTTTATATCAAAAGAATATGGTGTATGGTCTACCAGCAATACATGGCAAGGAAGAACCTTGTGAAGGATGTGCACTTGGAAAACAACATAGAGAGGCGTTTCCAATAGAGCATGTATGGAGAGCCAAAGCACCATTGGAGCTTATTCATACTGATATATGTGGACCTATGAAATCTTCTTCTCATGCAGGTAACATCTACTTCATTATTTGTACTGATGACTATTCAAGAATGACATGGGTATATTTTATGAGACATAAATCAGAGGCATTTTTTATTTTCAAAAAGTTTAAAAATCTTGTGCAAAGACAAAGTGGGCTTTATATCAAGGTGCTGAGAAATGATAGAGGTGGTGAATACAATTCAAATGAATTTGAGAAATTTTGTGAAGATGATGGTATACAAAGACAATTAACTGTTGGCTATACACCAGAGCAAAATGGAGTTGCAGAAAGAAAGAATGTACTGTTGTTGAGATGTCTAGATCTATGCTCAAAGACAAAGGCCTTCCAAATTCTTATTGGGCAGAAGCAGTGAATATAGCAGTATATCTGATGAATAGATGTCCAACAAAAGCTCTTCAAAATATGATACCATTTGAAGCCTGGTATGGTAGAAAGCCTTCAGTGAAGCATTTCAAAATCTTTGGATGTGTGTGCTATGCACATATTCCAAAGGAAAGGAGATATAAACTTGATAAAGTAAGTGAAAAATGTATCTTTGTTGGATAGAGCTCTAAATCAAAAGGTTACAGACTTTTCAGCTTGAAGCAAAATCAAGTGATCATAAGAAGAGATGTTATTTTCAATGAAAAAGTTGCTTGGGATTGGAAGCAAAAGAAAGTTGAAGAAAATATTATTTCTCTTGATGAAGAAATCTATGATGCTCAAAATGAAGAAAATGAGGTTGAAGGTTTACCACAAACTTCTCCAAATATAAGTCCATTTTCAACTTCAAGTTCAAGTCCATCTTCAAGTTCTACTCCTATAAAAATGAGAAGGTTAAGTGACATTTATGCTTCTTGTAATTTCTGCATGATTAGGACTGAAACTTATGAAAATGCTATGATTGAAGAAGTGTGGAACAAGGTAATACAAGAAGAAATCAATATGATTGAGAAGAACAAAACTTGGGAATTAGTGAAGAAACCAAGTGATAAGGAAGTCATTGGCTTGAAGTGGATCTACAAAATAAAACACAATCCAGATGGCACCATTCAAAGACACAAAGCAAGATTGGTAGCAAAGGGATATTCTTAATTACCTAGTATTGATTATCAAGAAACTTTTGTACCTGTTGCTAGACATAATACAATTAGAACTCTTATTTCCATAGCAGCTCATAAAAGTTGGAAATTACATTAACTAGATGTAAAGTCAGCATTCTTGAATGGAGTATTGGAAGAAGAAATTTATGTTGAACAACCTCAAGGCTTTATCATCAAAGGTCAAGAAAACAAGGTATACAAGTTGAAGAAAGCATTATATGGGCTGAAGCAAGCACCCAGAGCATGGTATTCTCAGATTGATACCTACTTCAATGAAAAAGGTTTTTTAAAAAGTCCAAGTGAACCAACACTTTATGTGAAGAAGCAAGGTAATGATGTTCTCATTGACTCTCTTTATGTTGATGATTTAAATATTACTGGTAACAATGAGAATATGATCTTGACTTTCAAAAGTGATATGATGAGAAGATATAAAATGAATGATATGGGTTTGCTTCATTATTTTTTGGGAATTGAAATCAGTCAAAGAAAAGATGGTATATTTATCAGTCAAAAGAAGTATGTAGAAGGCATTCTCAAGAAATTCAACATGGAAAATTACAATAGTGTGGAAACACCTTTTGTGGTAAATGATAAGTTGATGAAAGAAGATGAAAGTGGTGAAGCAAATGCACAATTATACAGAAGCATTATTGGAAGTTTATTATATCTAACAATTACAAGGCCAGACATAATGTTTACATCAAGTTTACTTTCCAGATTTATACAAAAGCCAAGTAATATTCACTTTGGACAAGCAAAAAGAGTCTTGAGATACATCAAAGGTACTAAAGATTATGGGATCATGTATAACAGAAACAAGGATGATATTGTGAAGTTATTTGAATTTTGTGATAGTGATTGGGCGGAAGTATTGATGACATGAAAAGCACATCAGGATATGTATTCTTTTATGGATCATGTATCATATCTTGGGCATCCAAGAAGCAAGATATAGTGGCATTATCTTCTTCTGAAGCTGAATATGTTTCAACAACTTTGGCAGCACAACAAATAATTTGGTTGAGAAGAATACTTGGAGATATGGGTGAAAAGCAAGAAGAAGCTACTACTCTGCTATGTGACAATAAATCTTCTATTTCTATGACAAAGAATCCTATATATCACATCCGCAACAAGCACATCAAAATCAAGTACCATTTCATTAGAGATATGGTAGAAGAAAAAGAAATTGAAGTCAAGTATGTGAAGACTGAAGACCAAATTGCAGACATCTTCACCAAGGCACTACCCAAGGAGAAATTCATTTACTTTAGAGATCTCATGGGTATCCAAGAACAACCATTAAAGGGGAGTGTTAAAATATAATAGTTGTTAGTTTTTTAGTATTTTATTTTATTTTATTTAGTCTGAGTTGGGCCTATCTTTTATTATGCTTTGGTGGGGTAGCCTTAGATGGATAAGATCATGAGGCATTATGTTTATCCGTAGAAACAAGAAATAATATTTATATAGTGATGTGCTTAATGAAATTAATAGATCTATTTTCTTCTTGAGAGAAAACCTTTTTTCTATCTTGATTTCTCTTTCAAAAATAATCTGTGTTGGAAATAATCCCAACAGTTTGGATGTTAAATATATGATTTGGCGATAACTTCTTTAAATATTTGGAACGTTAATGGAGAAAAGAAAGCATGAGAATAGAGAATTAATAGATTCATGAAGACCAGCCAATTCAGATAACCTCGGGTTACCAATTTACTTAAAAACACGATTTAATTATCTTATAGCTAAATTTTATTAGGGAGATGAAGTCCATCACGCTTCTAAGTTGAAGCAAGCCTTCCCTCCAGCCGCATCCAAACTGGCCTTTGTAGAAAGGTGAGACTAAAAGATAAAGTATACTTTTTTTTTTAAGCCTCAAAGAGATAAGATAAAAAGACCCCAACAAGCATACAAGAACTTAGTAATACATACAACAATTTAACAATCCAAGATGTCTTCAAGAAGCTTGCGTAGACGAACGTTGCAACAATTATATGCCGTTGAATTCAGATCGCTTCAATCTATTTCTATAAAAATAACATCAGGGGTGTCCAAGCGTGATAGATAAACAAGTTCAGCTGTGAGAGGTTTTGAACATTGGAAATATATTTCGTGTTGTCATGAAAATTTAGCCGCCTAATCTGCTACAGCATTATCTTTGATGGGGCCAGTTAACAGGCCCATAAGCGGCAGTTTATTCTTGAAACGGCCTTCTCAAATCAAAAAATCAAACGTGATATTCTGTTCGACATTTTGTTCTCAACGGCCTTTTCCAGCCGTTTAGCTTTCTCAAAAGACTTGAGCAGCCGGAGGAAGCAGGGACGGTTTCTCCGATGGCAGCCCCAAGCTCTCTCTCTCTCTCTCTGCTACCACAAGCCTGAATGATAAAAGGGCCTCACGGTAAAAAAGAAAGGGGGGATAACTTCTGATAGCTCGAACCAGAAGGCACGAGAAAAGCGTGAGAGGGGGAGAAGGGTCAACCTCGGCAGGCCTCTCATCTCTCTCTAAGCTTAGCTGACGGCACAGGAGGAATTCCGGGCCATCCCGTTCTATCCGCACCGGACCCCCACGGCTTCGGGTTTCTTTCCAACAACGAGCCGCTTGTCCAAAGCTCTCCGCTTCGACTTCAATTTCGTGTCGGCCTCATCTAAGTCAGCCTCGGCTTCGGCCGAAGCCGACATGCATCCACTTGCTCTAAGGCATTTATTACCTTATTCACTCCAGTATTAAAGCATTTATGGCCTCATAAAGGCCACGAGCATGCTCTAAGGCAGTTATTGCCTTATTCTCTCCCGTGTATTAAGGCATTTATATCCCCTCGATCTCGGCTTTTTCCTTCGGCCATGAACGGCTTCGGCCTCGGCCACGGCCATGGCTCCGGCCTCGGCCACGGCTTCGGCCTCTCCATGGCTTCAGCTTCGGCTTCGGCCTCGGCGGTCACGGCTCGGCCTCGGCCACGGCTTCGGCCTCGTCCGGCTTCAGCTTCGGCTTCGGCCTCAGCCACGGTCACGGCTTCGGTTTCGGCCTCATCCTCGGCTCCACCATCGGTTCCTGGCCTCGGCTCCAGCATCGGCTCCTGGCCTCGGCCTCAGCTCCGGCTCCAATTCCGACTCCGATCTCAACCATTGACGTAATTCCAACCATGAAGCCGAACTTCAATACTGAACAGACTTAAAACTACAACGCGATCCACTCGCCCACCTTTTACCAAGATCACGGGCAATTACAAGTGCTGCACATTTGCCGATATCCGCGGAACATTTTCTAACCACCCGATGCTAACCTACGAAGCCGATTTCAACGAAAGAGAAGATCCGGCTATTATCATGGAAGGGTAAAAGGGACCCCGAACAGGTATATAAAGACCCCGACTCACAACGAGGAGGGGACTCGATCTCTACTCTTTCATTAAAAAATCCTTATTCTCCATATCGCTGACTTGAGTGTTAGAGGTCCCCGCTGGCACCACCGGTCCGGGACTTTTCTTGCAGGTTTTCGGCTAAAGGACGTCGATCCTGTCATACCTCTGAAGGCCCACAAAGCTTCTCTTTCGTCCTTCGCTCCCCAAAAGTGATTTTACAGCAACAGATTGGCGCGCCAGGTAGGGGGATGTGCTAAAGGAAAAAGAGCTCTATCTCCCTGACCTATAAGTCTTTGTCCCCTCTAAGATAGCCATGGTGGTGACCGCATGCCGAAGGTCCTCACCAATCACGCCGAGGGGCATCCACATAGCACTGAGCATCCAAGGACCACTCTTTCTCTGCTCCTCCCTCGCCACCAACCTCAACTTCTCTAATTAACCAGCTGACCATCCTCAATCAACAAGTTCAAGCCTTAAATGCAGCAGTCCATGAGTTGCAGAAGTAACGCTCGTTGGCCACTCAACAGCAGCCCAACCTCTCACATCTTCCATGATATCTGCACCAGTTAGCCAGCGATTCACCCGTGGGAAATCTTCTTATAGAGAAGCTTAACGCCATCATGCTTCACCTAAGCACCACCACTGTGAAGCTTTCAAGAGACTGAGGTCTCCTACCTTCTGCTCGAGCAACCACTTCTCCCCTTACTCGTCCTCTGAGCAGTCTGGAAGGACCCTAATCATGAGATGAAGAGGCATCTGGATGAACAACACTGGCAACCAGAGGAGCTCAATCAAAGGTTCAATAATTAGTCAGAAGCAGCCATCATTGGCGGGCTTCCTAAATGGCCTCTTCCTCCACAACGGCCACAGCAGCCTCCATCCCACGACGGCCTCTTCCTCCACGATAGCCACAGTGGCCTCTCATCCTCAACGGCATCATCACACTCTCAACATCTTCAACTATGTCTCAGCAGCTTCAACTATGTCTCAGCAGCTAGAGGCCAACCGGACTCTCTTCTACGTGTGCTCCAGGTCCCGCCTGAGAAGCCGCTCGACTCCATAGCCTCCGGATGCTCCAGAGCTCTTCATTGGCTGCCGCTTCAACTCCAACGGCACCACCCTTCGCATTACGTTGCATGGCCCCAACGCACCCCCCATGCAGGAGAGGTCGTGGCACCAAAACGTTCTCCTTCCCAAGCTCTCCCTCGGCTCTTGGACAGACACCTGCGAGCTCCCAAGGCTCTCATTCCCATCTCTATGCAGGCACCTTCATGGACGTATACTACAAGTCCATGGCCTTGTCTCCGTACTCATCTTTCTCCCCCCGCTGTACTCTAAAACCAGTTGCCAACCATCCATTCAAAGGTGAGGTGGCCACTAAACTCCACTTCCACCTTCCTCCATGACGTTAACACCAACAAACCCCAATTACGGCTGGCATGGAGGCAAGAAGCTGGAGCGGATCCCATCAAGAAGCACCGACTCCATGCCTCTGGCTCCAGCCCCCATCTTGGCCTTTTCCTTGCATGGCTTCACGGCTTCAAACAAACCCCATGGCCTCGCCACCGGCTTAGCTATTTCCAACCTCCTAGGCAGCTAAGTCCTCTTCCCCCCATATCAACCTCCACGACGCTAAGCTCGACGGCCTCGGGCTCGACTGCCCCATCCTCAATGGGCTCGACGGCCTCGTCCGCGGCGGTCCCAGCCTTCCACGGCTTCCAGCATTAGCACCCCTGGCTTTTGGCGTCCGCTGCTGGCCCCCTTGCATGGGTTAGAATGGCGTTGAAGACGAGGAAGCTAGAACAAAGGGCTCCCGACCCCCAGCTTCAAACAGCTCCATCGCTTGGCTTTAGGTGGCCAACACCCAACCTTCTCAGCCATTTTTGGACGTGGTCTCGATCTCCCCTGACTCCCTCGCTAACCACCACACGCGGAGGCTTCACGCCTTCCCCCAGCCTCGCGCCACCTTCTCCCGAGCTCCCCTCGGCCATGCAGGCGGATGTACTGCTCCTCTCCGGCCTCGGTAACAGACTCCAAGAGGCTGACCCTGAGCCTTCTCCGAAGGTGGCTTCCGAGTCCAGTTGGAGACCCGGCTTTGGCTCCCTGCTGCACGTAATGGAGCTTCGGCGAAGGAGACGAAAGAGACCGTGACAGCGAAGAGGTCCTTACCTTGAACCTGCATGCAGGTTGCCGAACCCCTCCTGGCACCGGCTGGATGGCCTCGGCTTCCAGTTGTTCCAAACTCCAGCGCCAGGGGCACCGTCCTGGTCCTCTCCGGGGGCTCCGGCCTCCGGGTTTCTCCCCGGCTGTTTCCAGTCGTCCGAGGCTTAGGGGTTGAGGGCCTTCCTCATCTCTTCCCGAAGGGAGCACCCGCGAAACAGAGCCAGCCTTCAACTTTGCTCTCGGTCCCTAGATGCTCCTGAGCTCCATGTCACCAAGCTCCCAATCCCCATCTCCTGGCCTCTCGCTTTCCTCCAGCCCTCCTTTCAGTGGTGCGGGTGTTGCTCCCAAGCGGCGTGTGAAGAGGGTTCCCAGGGAGCACGGCAGCATCAGGCCCATCTCCCTCTCGCCCACTCTCTCCTTCCTTCACTCCAAGTCCACATCCCAACTCAAGGTGCAGGGGAGGATGAGAGGTAGTTTGGACCAGGTCAAAGTCGGTCTCAACTCCACATTAGAAGCAGTCCAATTTCTCTCCCCGCATCATCCCCAACCTCCGGTGCCTTCGTCCTCGTCTACACGGCCGCCGTACACGACACCGTGCTCTTCTGCGGCTCACCTCAGGACCTCGGGAGGCAGCGGACCGCCTCGGAGGACCTCGGATTTGGTCACAGTCCCCAGCTCCCTGCTTGCTGTGAATCCCGACAAGAGGCTCGAACAAAGGACTTCGAGGGCTCAGGCTCCCGAGTCCCAGCTCCATCCCCGGTTTCGCCACGGTTGCTCCCTGTTTTGGGTGCATCCTAGGCTTCGGCCAGAGATTCCCGACTCCATCCCGGGCATCCCAACCGACACCTTGCCTCCCAGCCATCTCCCAAACAATTTCGAACTCATGGTCACAGGCACCCAGCTGCCGCTCTTGGCCTCCCTGTTCTCGAGTCAGACCAGACTCCGTATCTTCCAGCCACGGGCAGTTTCGGTTCCTGACTCTCGACGGCTTCCCGCCCCGCCTTTGGACCCCTGGCTTCACCAGTCCACCTCAGTTCTTCGTCCCGGTCTGCAGGACTAGGCTCCCGACTCTGCTCGAGGCGTTGGCTCTTCTCCAGTCTCAGTGCCAACACCTCGGCTTCAGATCTAGCCCCCGGGCAACCGCTTCCAGCCATCCTGGTCCCCTCCGGTCTCCTTCGACTCGCTGTCTCCATTTCCCGTTTGATCAGCTCCCAGCTGCCGAGCCCCCTCGACCATGCAAGCCGCCGAGACTCCCTGCTTTGGCTGTACTACGGTGGAACAGAGCTGAGCGCCCGTCGGCCTCGTTCTTTCGGCCGTGCGTATGTCCCGCATGGCCATCCGTGTTCTTGGACCCGGGGCTCTCCTTTTCTGCATGAGGCCAAGCTCGCTCCCAACTGTTCCCAGCTCCCGTTGCCGTCTCCAGCAAGCTCCTGAGGCTGTCGTTCCCGTTTTTGCAGCCGACCGAGCTCCCCTCGGCCACCACCACCTTTTCTCTCTCCGCATGAAAATAGCTTCGGCCTTGGCTTTTTCCTTCGGTCATGTACAGCCTCGCCTCAGCGCCGGGCACCAAACTCGCAAACTTAAAGTTTTTTGAACAGGCAAAAAGCATGACTTTAAAGAGCGTGAAAAATCTACATAAGGCAGCGCAAAAGAAAAGGGGTTTCTTCATCTGGAAGGAATCGTAGTTGAAGTTGATAGAAGGGGCAGATCAGCGATGCTAGTTTGCAGATCCCCATCCCCCTTTAATCAAAATGATGGATCATAAAGGTAGTGATGAAAAGAATTCAAGAAGCTTTCACCAGTTATGCTGGGGGCATCTTCAGCGAGCTGAGCAGAGAAGCAACATCTCGTTACCACACAACAGCAAGCAAAAGCTTCCGCTTGCTCTTTGGTCACTGCTCAAGCCAGTCATCATTCATCTCGTCGGGAATCTCCTCAGCAAGAGGTCCATCATCATCAAGCTCATAAGCGACTTAAAGCTCAGAGGGCCATCACTTGCCACCCAAGCAGCCTTCTCTTCTACGGACGACGATGCAGAGAGAGGCCCAAGTAAGGGCAGCGGTACCTCCACTCCAACCAACTTGATTTCCCTGGGGGGCAGATCACCAGCGGGCGGAAGCACTCAAGTCCGCAGAAGGAAAACAAGGGTGCCGCAAGAGCTAAATACGCTGCACTTAAGACTTTTTCTTTCATTGATGCTTAAAAATGTAACGCAGGGAAGATCGACTCTGTATCGGCATTTAAGACCAACCTCGCGTTAGCGTCTCAAAAGCCCAATGTACCATCGGCACCGAAGACCGTGTACCACTAGATCCAAAAAGCTCGACTCCGCCTCGGCACTCAAGTCCAACTCAGCGTCGGCACCGGAAGCCCGACTCTGCGTTGGCACTCTAAGCCCGAGTCTCATCTCGGCACCTAAGCCCGACTCCGCATCGGCACTCAAGCCTGTGTCTCCCCTCGGCACCTAAGCCCGACTCCGCGTCGGCACTCAAGCCCGAGTCTCCCCTCGGCACTCAAGCCTAGCTCCGCGTCGGCACTCAAGCCCGAGTCTCCCCTCAGCACTCAAGCCTGACTCCGCGTCGGCACTCAAGCCCGAGTCTCCCCTCGACGCTCAAGCCCGGCTCCATGTCGGCACTCAAGCCCGACTCCGCATCGGCACTTGAAGCCGAGTCTCCCCTCGACACCTAAGCCCGACTCCGAGTCGGCACCTGAAGCCCGAGTCTCCCCTCGGCACCAGAAGCCCAGCTCCGTGTCGGCGCCTGAAGCCCGAGTCTCCCCTCGGCACCAGAAGCCCGGCTCCGTGTCGGCACTTCAAGCTTGAGACTCCCCTTAGCACCTAAGCCCGACTTCGGTTGGCATCGAAGCCCAAGGCCAGCTCGGCACCTAAGCCCGACTCCGGTTGGCATCGAATCCCGAGACCAGCTCCAAATCTCATAACAAAAGAAGACCCAAAGTCAACTCACAATCAGGAGAAACCGACTCTCCAACTTTTAGTTGACGGGCATCCTCTTCCGGGCTTCACATCGAAAGAAGACTGCTGGCTGCCAGTCAAGGAAAGCGTGAAGATATCTACACAAGGCACCGCAAAGAGAGGAAGAAGTCGGCCCCGCCCCGACATCATTCTGTCCTGCTTCACCGCGGCACCTCCGCTCGGCCCCAGTCGGCCTCGACCCCAGTCGGCCTAGGCTGCAATCGGCCTTCGCTCGGCCACCTCGGCCTTGGTCTTCACTCGGCCACCTCAGCCTTGGTCTTCACTCGGCCACCTCGGCCTCAGCCTTAGTGGCTCTGCCCCCTCGGCCTCGGCACTCAGCTGTCACCTCGGCCTCATACGGCCTCGGCCTCAGCCTTAGCGGCTCTATCGCTCTGCCCCGACGGCTCTATCAACCTCAATAATTTTATTGCAGCCTCATCGGCTCTATCAGCCTTAATGGCATTATAGTAGCCTCATCGGCTCTATCAGCCTTGACGGCATTATAGCAGCCTTAGCGGCTCTACCTCTCAAACCTCAACGGCATTAGTGCAGCTCCATCAGTTTCATTTTTGCCTTGCCGGTTAGCTGACGAGCATCCCCCCTAAAACTTAGCATATGATACTTTGAGTGGCAGGCAACTTACCCTCAAAACTGCCTAAAATTCTACACTTCTTGAGCATGTATATCTTGCATTACCCAAGCTCAAAAAGTGTGGGGGCATCTGATGGGGCCAGTTAATAGGCCCATAACGGCAGTTTGTTCTTGAAACGGTCTTCTCAAATCAGAAAATCAAGCACGATATTCTGTTCGACGTTTTGTTCTCAACGGCCTTTCCCATCCGTTTAGCTTTCTCAACAGACTTGAGCAGTCGAAGGAAGCAGGACGGTTTCTCCGATGGCAGCCCCAAGCTCTCTCTCTCTGCTACCACAAGCCTGAATGATAAAAGGGCCTAGCGGTAAAAAAGAAAGGGGGGTAACTTCTGATAGCTCGGACCAAAAGGCACAAGAAAAGTGTGAGAGGGGGAGAAGGGTCAACCTCGGCAGGCCTCTCATCTCTCTCTAAGCTTAGCTGACAGCACAGGGGGAATTCTGGGCCATCCCGTTCTATCCGCACCCCCCTGATAGCTCGGACCAAAAGGCACAAGAAAAGCATGAGAGGGGGAGAAGGGTCAACCTCGGCAGGCCTCTCATCTCTCTCTAAGCTTAGCTGACAGCACAGGGGAATTCTGGGCCATCCCGTTCTATCCGCACCGGACCTCCACGGCTTTGGGTTTCTTCCCAACAATGAGCCAGTCGCCCGTCCCAGGCTCTCCGCTTCGACTTCAACTTCGTCTCGGCCTCATCTAAGTCGGCCTCGGCCCCGGCTTCGGCCTCGGCCGACGTGCATCCACTTGCTTAAGGCATTTATTGCCTTATTCACTCCAGTAATAGAGCATTTATGGCCTCATAAAGGCCACGAGCATGCTCTAAGGCAGTTATTGCCTTATTCTCTCCCGTGTATTAAGGCATTTATGGCTGCCACGTTAGTCCCCTTGATCTCGGCTTTTTCCTTCGGCCATGAATAGCTTCGGCCTCGGCCACGTCCACGGCTTCAGCTTCAACTTCGGCCTCAGCCATGGCCACCATGGCCACGGCTTCGGCTTCGGCCTCATCCACGGTTTCAGCTTCGACTTTGGCTTCGGCCACGGCTACGGCCATGGCCATGGCTTCGGCTTCGGCCTAGTCCTTGGCAAAACCATCGACTCCTGGCCTCGGCCTTGGCTCCGCTTCTGGCCTCGGTTCCAGCATCGGCTTCTGGCCTCGGCCTCGACCCCGGCTCCGATCTCAGCCATTGACTCAATTCCAACCATGAAGCCAAACTTCAATGCTGAACGGATTTAAAACTACAACGCGATCCACTGCCCACCTTTTACCAAGATCACGAGCAGTTACAAGTGCTGCACATTTACCGATATCCGCAGAACATTTTCTAACCACCCGATGCTGACCTATGAAGCCGATCTTAATTGAAGAGAAGATCTGGCTATTATCACGGAAGGGTAAGTGGGACCCCAAACAGGTATATAAAGACCCCAACTCACAATGAGAGGAGGGCTCGATCTCTACTCTTTCATTAAAAAATTCATATTCTCTAGATCGCTGACTTGAGCGTCGGAGGGTCTCCATCGCACCATCGGTCCGGAACTTTTCTTGCAGGTTTTCGGCTAAAGGACATCGATCCTGTCAGACCTCTGAAGGCCCATGAAGCTCCTCTTTCGTCCGACGCTCTCCAAAAGTGATTTGGCAGCAACAATCTTCTCTATAACTATGCGAAGATTTGAAAGTCAACATTGTCGACTTTAGCTGCCAAATATCTTTCAACAATGAATTATGAGGAACAGCAACAGAATTAAGAATCCAAGAAATAATAGTTAACAAATTAATCCTCCTCTAATCATGCTTCAGTAGCTTTGTATCTATAAACAACAATATATAAACCTTATCAAGCAGGTTCTAGCTTAGAAAAAGGGATTGATATATAAGGCACTCTTGTCCTTTTTTTGTTACAGGCGGGCGATCACACCACTCTGGTGTGAGTCAAACCTGAAAGATCTGAGTACAATATTTGTTGCAAAATAACAGGACAAGGGACACCGAATTGCCAAATCACTGACCGGGATGGCTGGAAACAATAGAAGCAACACAATCAGCCGCAGCGTTGGCTTTCCGATATATATGACAAATCTCAAAGGCACTAGTAGACTGAAGAGAGACTCTGATATCTCTGATCAGGGGATTTAGAGAAGAATAAGAATCCCCATCCCGCCTAATCCACCTGATAATCGAAAGGGAGTCACCTTCAATGATCAACCGATGATAGCCTAAATGGCGAATAGCATGAGTGATACCAGCCCATGCAGCCTGAAGCTCAGCCATAGGGACCAAAATGTCAATAGAGCTATGACCTCCAGCAGCAAGTAACTGGCCCTCAGACCCAAGAATGATAAACCCAGAACCAGCATAACGATCAAAATAAAACCATCAAAGTTCTCTTTGACATAACCCGGGGGGCTCCCAAGAGACGAAGACCGTAGAACGTGCGCTGCCAAAGCAGCAGGGGAGTCCCAGTGTCCAGACCCATCAGTGTGAACACCAAGATGACAGTGAGTGTACTCCTTGGCATAAAAGAGAGCATGGCAGATAATCGCCTGGTGATAAATGCATAAATAATTATCATTAAACTATTAATTAATAATTTAATATACCTATTATTATTTAATATTTTAATATTTTATATAATATTTTAAATAAAACCTTATAAATTTAAAGAGCTCAATTTTAGGGATTTAACGACGTAAAGGGCACTCAAATCGGATTTAAGATGAGCCCGAAATTGATTTTACATTGATCTATTTGTTTTAGCACTGATTTTAAAGTGAAGTCGGCAAACCCAGTGCCGACTTCATCGTTTTCTCAGCCCTGTTTCCGCACGATTCTTCTCCGATTCCAATCTAATCTTTTCCTCCACCAATTAAGAAATAGATTAGATTGGAAGTTATCAAATTGAATGAATTAAATTCCTCTAGAAGGAATTTGAATTTTATTGATGATTTATCCAGATTTTCTTCATTATTTTGGTTGCTTCCGCGTCCTCTGTTTTGGCAACGCCGTGTCTTCGCTGCGTCTTCACCGCATCCGGGCCTCTACAAATAGTAGCAAGGAAGTCCGGGAAGCAGCCGTCCAGGAATCTATTCCAGCCGTGGAGACGCCCCGTTCCGGGCCATGAGAAGTAGAAGCTCTGTTCCAGGCGTTCGTGGGCGTTGGAAAGAAGTTCGTGGAGTTCTCGTGCGGTGTCTGTGCCGTGTATTGGAGTCCGCAGGAAGGAGAAAGCTCCGTTCGTGCTGCTCCATGCGTGAGTCAGTGTTCTTCCTCTGTTCCAAGGCCATCCGTGGACGTGGAGCAGTGACAAGGTGCTCTGTTCCGTGATTTCCTCTTCTTCCATCCGTGATGAGGTGATCTGTTCGTGCGGGGGAGGCGCATGAATAAAGACTCCATCCCATCTTTGGTTTGGGTGAGAGAATTTATTGCTTTCTTGTTGCCTTCTTAATGTCATGACTCTTTAATTTATATAAAATAAAGTTTCTATTCATGTTTAATTATTATTAAATTATATTTAAGTGAAAATAATTTTAGACTGATCTATACTTAAAAGGGACGGGCCGTGATCTACGGGTACGGGCCGTGCTCTTATAAGATAGACCATATCTTGATTATTTTGCACTAATAATTATCTATTTAATTAAATTTACAAATTTATTTCAAGATAATCGCTAAAGTCCCTGTGGAATCGATCCCTTACTCTCGCTATTCTAATAGTGAAATTAAGGTGTTTTAATCGTTGGCCGTCTCCTCAGCAAAGATAATCTTGTTCCGGGTCAGCCAAATATGATAAGCCAAATAGGCGGATAAAACACCCACAGAGCAGGGACCATACTGGGTGAGCAGACGTATAGCTTGCAGGAAGGAAAACCGGATAGGTCCATCTTCCAACACCCAAGGGGTAAAATGGGTCAACTGCCATATCTGAGTCGCACGAGGACACAAGAATAGGACATGATCAACAGATTCATCCTGCAACCCACATATCGGACAGAGAGGCAATATCGAGAGGCCACGATCAGCCAGAAGGGAACAGGTAGGTAGGCGATCCCACTTTATCTTCCACAAGAAGAGCTAGATTCTAGGGTGAACTGGCAAGCACCAGATCCAAGCAACATCAATAAGGCCTGAAGATCGAGAGCGGAAGCGGGCCACCAGATCCCTAGAGGGGGCGCAAGGGAGACAGGATTGACGCCACAGTCTAATATCCGGGCCAGCAGAATGAGGAAGAGGCATGGCAAGAATCCTATGAGCAAGCTTCGCCCAAAATAAATGAGACACTATAGGAGCGTTCCAACCAGCATTCTCCTGGCAAATCAAAGATGAAACAAGCAGAGAGGGTTCAACTTCAGAGCTGATAAAGGTCGGCCAATGAGATAAGGAAAGATCAGCTATCCAAGTATCCTGAAAGACATCAACGAAGTCCCATCTCCTATCATACAGTGGATATCAGTCATAATAGTAGGGGCAGCCTGGCAGATAGCACGCCATAAGAAAGAACATCTGCGGGGGATACTAACAACCGATCCAGAAATCCAACTACCGTATCTGCCACGCATAACAGTACTCCAAAAACAGTGAGGGTCCAATAGGAATCTGGAAGCATCCCTGGCAATAATAGCCTCACGACGGAGCACTAAGGACTGAATCCCAAGACCGCCCTCACACATAGGCAAGCAGACCTTATCCCAAGCCAATAGATGGATGCCATGGCCCCCCTGCATAGATGCCCAAAGAAAGTCCCGAATACGTCTCTCAATCCAGCGGAGGCAAATAGTCGGAATCAAAGCATTGAATAACAGATAGATAGGAAGTGAAGTAAGAATAGAACGGATCAGGGTGATACGCCCCATCATAGAGAGACCCGAAACCTACCATCGATCCAACCTAGCAGAGATCCGACGATCAAGGTCCCCAAAGTCCTGCAACCTGGGTCGATGACCCGAAATAGGGGTATCGAGATAGGTCAGACGATCAGTGATAGTCGAGATCCCTAACAACTGGGAGATAGCAACACGACAGCGAGGAGAGGTCGAAGGACTAAAGCAGAGAATAGATTTCTGCAAATTGACATGTTGCCCCGAGGCCCAGCAATAAGCCTGAATGATAGCAGAACAGGTGGCTGCATTCTGGATAGAAGCTGGGCTAAGCAGGATGCAGTCATCAGCAAAGAGAAGATGAGTGAGAGGAGGACCATGGGGCCCAGGCATATAAGGCTGTAATAGAGATGCTCCAACTGCCTGATTAAGAGCACGAGACAAATCATCAGCACACAGAACGAACAAGAATGGAGAGAGAGGGCATCCCTGACGGAGTCCGACAGCAGAGGGAAAAAACTCAGTCGGACTACCATTAATGATAATAGAATAAGTGGGCCCTTGGACACAAGCCATAACCCACTCAATGAAAAGATCAACAAAACCAAACTCCTGAAGCGTATGACGAAGGAACATCCAGCTCATCCTATCGTAGGCTCTCTCCATATCTAACTACACGACGAGTGGCACGCTGGAGGTCATGCATAAACTCCTGGGCTATAAGAGCATTATCTGAGATACTACAGCCACGGATAAAGGCCCCTTGCTCCGGAGAGATCAGCCGGGGAATCACCCTCTGCAACCGAGTAACCAAGATACGAGCTCAGACTTTATATAGAGTAGTGCACAAACTGATCGGCCTATAAGCTGAGGAAGCAGAGCATTCTCTCTTTTAGGAACCAGGGCAAGAAAGGTCCTCTGCCACTCAGGAGGAATAGTTCTGATAGAGAAAACAGACTGAATAGCCAAGGTAACATCCTGCCCTACAATATCCCAATAGTAGCGGTAGAAAAAAGGCGGAAAGCCATTAGGACCCGAAGCTTTATCAGGTCCCAGAGCCCAAACAGCCAAGCGAATCTCCTCCGCCAGGACCTCCCGAGTCAAAAGAGCATTTTCACTGTCAAAACCCTAACATCCCGAGTACCAGTGGTATTGGGGGAGTCAGCACCAAAAACCTCCGACCAACGGGACTGAAAGAAATGGAAAATCTGCTCTCGAATAGCCCCATCGTCATCAAGGATAGTACCCTCCGCATCACTAATACGCGAAATCCGATTGGCAGCACGCCTAGCCACAATGGCCTGGTGAAAGAACTTGATATTGCGATCACCTTCCTGGATCCACTGAACCCAGGACCGCTGATGCCAATAAGTCTCCTGCTGCTTGAGCAAGGAATGATGCAGAGCCAAACAACTCCTAAGAGACTGAAGATCACTCTCAGATAGCTGACCCTCCACATCCTCCTTCACCTGAAGAGCAGAAATGTCAGCTTCCACAGCCAGGACTTGCTGCATAAGATCCCCACCTCACTCCTATGCCACCGTAAGAGTCTGCGCTTGGTGAGCTCTAAGCGGCGAGTGAGCCGATAAGTAGAATTCCCTCTAACTGGCATACGCCACACTTGACTAATTAAGGACCGGGTCGAAGAATAATACATCCAAAACTGCTCAAACCGAAAAGGCCCCCGCCTAACAGAAGACAGCTCAGTAGAGATGAGGAGGGGACAATGGTCTGATGCAATCCGCGAAAATGAGTCATAGTGGCACTAACAAAGGACTGCATCCAAGAAGAGTAGGCCAAAGCCCGATCTAACCGCTCCCACACCCGAGCAGACCCACTGCAGTTATTACACCAAGTAAACTGCATCCCCGAGAAACCCAGATCTAAAAGACCCGCAGAGGAGATAAAGGAGTGAAACTCCATGGAATTCGGAGAATCCAAAATGATGCCCCCCATGCTTTTCAGAAGCATCCAAAATACAATTAAAGTCACCAGCGATAAGATAGGGAGGCCCTGTTTAATAAAGAAAGAATCTCTGACCAAAGGCCGCGCCGCTGATGAAAATCAGTACTGGCATAGACTCCTAGAAGCAGCCAGGGCGGAAGGGTTCCCTCAGAAATAACCAGGGCCACCTGCTGATGATTATGATGAAAAGCATCAATTCGGATAGCTGGGTTCTCCAGAGAGCCATAATACCCCCAGATAGACCATTAGCTTCCACAGCATAGGAAGACCAATTACAGGAGACTCGCCACCGGAAGCGCTGAAGACTAAGATCCGACAGATGAGTTTCCAACAAAACACATATATCAAAATGATGAATCTGCAAAAGCCTGCCAAAGGAGGAGAAAGGATGGTTTCAATGCTCCTCGAACATTCCAAATGAGAATCTTCATAACAAGAGAAGCAAGGATGCCTTAGGCCTCAGCCTGAGCCCCCATCATAACCAAATCTGATTGATCTTTCGAATCAGGACACAACATTTGGAGTCCCTGATCCGGCATCTGACACTGACCCGGATCAAGGAGAGCTAATTGCTGAACTGGCTCCATAGGAACAACTTCACTCTGCTCCGTAACAGGAGGACCGTCTTCCCGAGAGACAGAAGGGGAAGCATTTCTGGCAACTTTAAGGGCCACCTCATGAGCATCTTTACCCTGGGGTCCAGAACCAGAGGAGGAACAACTTCCACTGATAGACCCTTACCAAGAGCAGACACCCTGCCCTTCTCAACCAAGGCCTTAGGGGGCAATCTGGGCCCAATAACCTCAACAGCCCGGGCCCGTTTCAGGGAAGCAGGATTAGCATCCTCCCGAACCTTGGAGCATCCGGCCCAGCGATCCGAGCCAAGAAGGCGAAATGGATTAGCAACAACTTTCCCATTCACAATCAGCTGAGTTCCATTATCAGAAGCAGAACCAGTTTCCTTAGCCACGGAAGATTCAGCCATGAACTGGAACACTGGATCAGAAGACAATTGCTTCTCCTTCAGCTTGGGTGAGTGATTGATCTTCTTCCTACTTCCCTTGGAAGCCTTCTTAGCTTTGGGATTACTCTCAGATTTGAAGGGACCCCTGAAGAGACCACTGGAGCCGAAGACATGAGCGTGCCAGCATGTACAGTAACCAGCACGGAAGAAGACTCCCGGCACGGTCCCTTAAACACTTGGGACTCAGCATGGACGAATGCTACATTGGGAGAGGAGGGCGACGGCACCGTTGTTCTGCGAGAAGACTTCCCCGGCTTCAGCCAACCGTCCAGCTCTCCCAGAGAGTCCGAATTAGCCATTCCCAAAGACTCCACTGCTTTGGCCTGACCCAATTGCTCCGTAACAGAGGAAAGCTTCCGTGACGAAGCGCGGCCATCCAGGGGCCAAACAACGGAGCTGCAGCAGAGGGACCTGGAGCCGAAGAAGACAAGCAAACACCAGTCATGTGAATAGATCCACAATGAGCGCAAATACAGTCAACATGCTCGTAGGCAAATTGCTGCCAAAACGGGTGACCGTGAGCTCTGATTCTCGCCCCCGGCCGCAGTGGTTTACTCAAATCAACCCTAACAAACACACGGGCAAAGCTTCCCCGCCGTCTCTCCTTCATGAAAGTGTCAGCTTCCAAAACTGCCCAGCCACTGATAGGATGCTACGAAGAGTCTCCACATCCCAATATTCCAGCGGAAGGTTGGAAAGACAAACCCAAAGTAGAGTAGTTCGCAAGGCATCATCCGCGGGGACAAAATCCGGTCTCCAAACCTCCACAGCCAACGGCTGGCCGTTCACTACCCAGGGCTGCAGATCTTGCAGCAGGGAGCTCAAACTTCAACAAAGTTGTGCGGTGGGCAAGGGAGATTGAGTCAATTCATCCCGCAAGCCCTGTCCGGCGGAATTCCCTGATCACAGCTTCAGGGGGAACCCATATAGACAAAGTACGCACAATCAAACCAGAGGATGACCAATCCTCTGTTTCCCGGTCAATTGCCGCCGTGGGAAGCTGAATGATCTCCGAAACTGGAGTTCCAGCCCGGGGATTTCAGCAGAGGACGGCGAGGGAGCAGACCAGTGAACAAGCTTGCTCCCTTACGACGAGCCGGCACTCCACCAGCCGGACAATGATCGACACCGGAGGACGGATCTTGCTGCCGTCGGCCATCACCAGCAGGCCAGTGGAAGCAGAACAACCGGAATCACCGGAGATCGGGACGAAGAAATCTCATAGCACGAATCTTAAAGTAGAACCTTAAACAGTAACCCTCTCACCCGTAGCACGAACCTTTATGGATAGAGCAACGACAACTATTTTAACCATTACAAAACAGCAGCCTGGCACTCTTGTCCTTTGAAGCATAAATGAGATGACCATAATGGTCTCTAATAGCAACTTCCAAGCCTATTGCTGACTAACTAACAAATTTATCAAAGTTGATTTTTAACACAAAAAGGAGGGTGACCAAGAGATTGTGATATCTATTCTTTGATTAGGGCACCAAGTACCAAGATGACCCCAACTCCTTCACTATGTATATATTGAAATCATGACCTTTATGAACGTGCTGCCATTTCATAGTTAACATATCGACCCTTCTTACAAGATCCTTGTTCTATATTGGCTCACCAAAATTTTGGCATGTGATGCCTGTCATCTTATCCATCCAGCTAGCAATAGTTAGGAGTAGCATATAGGGGTGCAACTTGGCTCATAAAATTCGGGTTTTTCTCAATCCTAACCCTAACCCTATTTGTAAAATATCAACCCTAACCCTAACCCTCCTATTTATAAAACCTCAACCCTAACCCTATTTTTAAAAATCGGGTTCGGGTTGAGTTTCAGATTGGAATTCGGGTTGATGAGAAAAAAAATGCTTTTTTTCCAAAGTAAATAAACATCGAATTATGGATCCTAAAGACGGAAAAAAAAATCTCTTACCGAACGCATAAGCTGGACTCGGGGCTTTAACATTGTCTTAAAAAAAAAGTCTTATCTGAAACAAATAAGAGGAAGAGGTGTCGTAAACAAAGAAGAGAGGAGGCGGGAAGTGAAACGAAATGTGCAAGTGGTCCGCCTTTATATTTATCCTTTTTCTCGCCTGTGATCGATGACCTTGCTCTCTTCGCCCTCAAGTTGGTATCTCATCCGATCCGATTGGTGCATTCAATGCCCCCAAAAATCTGGTGCCGATAAGCTACCCATGTTCGGGTAACCCTCGGGTTCGGGTTATCTCGGGTTCGGATTGCGGTCAACCCTAACCTGGATCAATTGCAAATCGGCCAAGTTAAACCCGGGTCTTTTGGGTTCGGGTTGGGCAAACATGAGTTTAAACACGGTTGTAAATCGGGTTCGGCCGAACCCGGCCCAAGTTACACCCTTAGTAGCATGGTTATCTTTTGAGTATGTCTCTTGAATGCCAAGTGCATCAGATCGGTTAAAGATTGTAGCACATACCTCTCAATAATATGTTTTGCAAGACTTTCCCAACACTATCTAGCATACTAGCTAGCATGTCATAAGAGTATGACTGTCATATTCATCATCGCTAGCACGTAAACCACAAATAAGCATAATAGAGGGGAAGATTAAGACCTTTGGATCGCAACAAAACTTTACAAGGAAATTTATCACAACAAAATTTCTGCCAAAAAATTTTAATTCTAGGTACGTAGCATAGTAAGATGCCAAATCTAAGTAAATTGCTTTGATTCATCTAGCAAAACATAAGAATGCATAAGATGATATACATCACCTGCTAAAATTTTAGTATGCCGACTCTCCAAATAAAGTATCTGGCCAGGTTCCTTGAGCTATTAGAAAGAAAGAAAGTGTTATACTATCTTTCAGATGTAATCATATCAGCCACCTTAATATTCATAATCACAACATCCATAGCAAATGGTACAGGCCATGCAATAAAAGATGTAGAGAAAAACCAAAGAATAGTAAACAAGTGAACCTGATGCCATCCGTGATCATCCACACAAATTCATGTTGAATTATATAGGCATTAGAGCAAACTTTTCACCAGAGAGCAAAAGCATCCCTTAGCTGCTTTATAATTAGTACAAGATGCCATAAAATTGTACTTACTCTCAACCATTGCATCCCATTAAAGCCTTTATCTAAGCTGAAGCTACTGTAGACCCAAATACACCTTGCAATTTTGGAGAGCAAATGGTTGGCCATTTAATTAGATGAAAGTTTCTTTACTCGATTAAGGGATCTACAGGAAAGCTGTAATATCCTTTTCCACACTATTCAAGAAAGCCATAGATAATAGATAATTATATGTAGCATATATTAATGGCATTGAGAAAAGAACAGATTTGATAGGAGTTAAATGGCCAGCGGTAATGATCCGGACCCGCAAACCCATAAATTCATTTGTTACAAGAATGCAAGATGGACAAGATCCATACCAATTTGGGCTATCACAGTCCAAAAAGGATCCAAATGGTATTGTTCATTTTTATTAACTAGTTATAAACCATACAACCAACTCTCAATTTTTCGATATGAGACTATTGGAAAGGACAGGATTCTAAAAGTGGCCCTAGGGTGTAATCGAGCCGAGTCGAGTCGATACAGTGCCAAGCTCGAGCTCGACTCGACTCTAAAATTTGAAGCTCGAAACTCAACTCGAGCTCGATCGAGTTTTTTATTTCGAGCTCGAGCTTGAGCTCGATAAAATACTCGATGTACTCGAGCTCGACTCGATTCGGCTCGAATTTCTATATAAAAATTAAAAAAATAATTTTTAAATTAAAATAAAATTTTTTTAACTAAAAATTCAAAGGACACTGTTAGAGATAAGGCAAAGATTATCATTATCTTTATGAAGATAGGGCTTACCATTACCGCTTAGAGATGAGCTCTATCCTCTCACTGTTCATAGGGATGAGAGTCACGTCACGGAGGGAAGATGGGTTTTGGGGATACGGAGGGAAGGATGAGGTCACGAGAGTCACGACGTGGAGGAAAGATGGGTTTTGGGGACATAGAGGGAGGGACGAGAGTCACTCACGCCGTAGAGGGAAGATGGGTTTTGGGGAGAAGATAACGAAGGGACGGTGGGCGATTGGGCGTCACAGCCTTTTTTTACTTGTGGTGATTTTGGTGATTTAGATGTTCTTGCGGATTAATGTTAATATAGTAATCTCATCGATGACTCATCAAAAATGGAATAAATTAATAACTCTATGTGAGTTTTGAGTTGGTTATTGTAGAGCATGTTAGCAAAAGAGGATTTTGGAGGGTGAGGGACTCACAAGTGACTGTTCATTTTCCTAATTTTCTCGCTGAGATGAACGATGGTTTGTTTTTCACTTTTTCTAATTTCGTCTTAAAGCCCCACTGAACCGCTGATCGTTATATTTAAAAAAAGTTACATAAACCCGATCAAGCTCGCGAGCTTTTCGAGCCGAGTATTTTAATACTCAAATCGGCTCGATAATTTACTTGAGTAGCTCAAGCTCAAGCTCGATTTGATAAGCAACAAGTCGATTTCGAGTATTTTTCGATAGATCTCGAGCTACTCACGAGTTGTCTCAACTCAGTTACACCCTGGGATGGCCCTCACAGGTTCAAGAGATGACTTTCATCCCATAAATGTAGCACTTTACCTGCATGGCACTTAGCTATGCACTTTCGGTTGGTGCATGACTCCGATACATATTGTAACGATCCGGGCCTGCAAACCCATAAAATCGTTTCGTTACAATAAAGCAAGATGGACAAGGTCCACACCAATTTGAGCCATTATAGTTCAGCCCAAAAAGAATCTAAATGGTACTTGTCCATCTTCTTTAACGGATTATAAACCATACAATCAACTTTCATTTCTTCGATATGGATCTATTGAAAGGGGGCATCACACTTGCTAAGGATAAAACCTTCAACTTCCATAAAAGATTATGACTCGCCATAGCGTACACCCAAGAAATTCTGTAATCATATTGCATCGAAGGATCGATTTATTTAAACTTTGTGAGACAATGGTATCGGAATAAGCCAAGACACACTTTATTGTTTCCAATTGATTTTGATATTTTCACATGAATATTGCTAAGATCTGAAAGATATCGGGCATGTCTTAGATAAGGGAGGAGATGAATATTGTCCTTCTAATAATCCACGAGCAAGGACGTTATAAGTCGCGTCCGTTAAGTGCAGCCCATCCCACGAAATATACTTTGATGGGTCGCTGCAGACCGTAGTGCCTGGAGATCCGCAAGGTGCACCCACATTAAGCTCCACAGCATGCTGCTTGAGAGTTCTCAAATCCTACAATCACGCCAATTCCGGTGATGTTTTAGCCGACTATACATTGCTTTCATTGTCTTAATTACCAGGTATATATTTTAAAATAATTAACTACATAAAATATAAATATATTTTTAAAAGTAAAAAAAATAAATTTTATTTGTAAAATAGAAAAATAAAAGTGATTTCAAATAAAACTATAATTCAAAAAAAAAAAAAATTCGAGACAGATATGAAAGAAAGGCTCACGTACCAAAAGCGCCGGGAGAACGGAAGATACTCAATAAGTCTTCGTAATAGTTGGCGTAGATGATATTGGCAGCAGGGTAAAGTTGTCGAAGTTTTCCTAGCTCAGCCTCAAGTTCTCTATCGTGGTATTCCGATAACTTATTCAACCAGTTGATGCAACCCGTCGCTGGATCATAGTATCCTTCATCCGAGCCTGGGAAAAGCGTCAGATACAATGGAACGCATCCAATTGGGAAGTTACCCGGTACCACCAATGTTGTCACCCCGAGATCGATTAACGTCTAGCAATTAAAAATAGAGCATTGGTGGTAAAAAGAGTTATAAGAGTAATATTGAGCATGAAATGGGCTTTCCGAAGGGAATAATAATAGGTTGAGTGAAATGTGCTCACTTTGATTGCGTTGCTAATAGCAGCGATGACGCTGGGAACATAGGTGTTAATCTCGTCTATGCTTCTTCGTTGGGCCAGCGCGTGGTTATAGTCGTTCCCTCCGATCTCTCCCATGAGGAAAAGAGAGCTCTTTAAAAATTGACGGCAATCTGCAGACGTGAACAAGATAAAAAGAGAGTCGACTTGTAAGATTCGTCGTCATATTTATATACTTAATAATGTTTTGCCCATGAAGGAGAGTAAATGAAAAAAGAGACATTAGAACACTGATCGAATTTGCTGGCAAACCATGAGAGAAATGGATTTCTTTTCTTAGTGCGGTTTTCATCTATTAATTCCGCTATTAGAATCCTCTACTTTAAATCCTGATCTTCTTTCAAAACCTCACTCCTTTGGAGCCTTGCTTCACACTCTTATCTATAACCAGGCTGCTCTCTGTACGCGTAATCTACGATTGAGCACAAGCCCAGGTCCATCACAGGCCGAGACTAGAGCTCGGGGGCTGAAATTTAGAGCACAAGCCCAGGTCCATCGCAGGCCGAGACTAGAGCTCTCGGGGGTTGAAATTTAGGTCAACGCAGATCAGAGTGATATTATGCGGCATCGAATCCTCGCACGAAAATTTAGTGATCAGCGCGCGGATTAATTAGTAAAGTGATAACATGCTATGTTTCTCCGATCGAGAGGTTTATTTTTAGTATTTTTTATGCAATATAAAACTGAAGAGGGGCGTTATTTTTCTATCTAATTTAATATAATATAGTAAATATTAAATCTTAAAAATTTACTAATCTTCTCCTCATGTCTCTGCATGCTCTTTTGTATAATTTTTTTTTTTTTTTTCTTTTACACTCTCTAATAATATCATGAATTCAGCCCTTTTCATTTTACCAAATACAACCTTTTCTTTTTTTTTCTCTCTCTCTCTCTCTCTCCTGTTATTCGCTTTCTTGTTTTAAAATATAAACTATACCAACTTACACATTAGACAAGCATATACGTATATAATAATAAATTTGAAAAGATTAACTTATCTTACCACGTACATCACCTTATTTAATTATTTTAATATTAATAAATTTTTTATTTTATATTTTTAATCTAATTTATATATAGTGAGAGAGAGAGGGGGGGATAGAGATAGGTGAAAGAAGAGATATCAGAAAATAATATTATTTATGTTTTACATAATTTTATAAAATATTTTTTTAATTAAAAATTAATTAAAAATAATATTTTTAAATTTAAATTTTTATCTCATTTTTACTTTTACAATTTAAATTAAATCAGCGCAAATACCGGGTATTTATTGAAAAATAGAGAAAAAGGATACTTAATGCTGTTGGGCTATAAATATTTAATAAAATTGTAATTTAGACTTTAATCCAATAATTAGCTTTATGTTGAAGATCAACCATCCTTTTGTCTTCTTTGATAGTTGGCTCCAACCAAATCTAACTCATTTAAGGGGCATGGGTTGTAAATATTCAATAAGATTCCTAGATTCTAATGCAATCATTATCTTTGTCAAGATCGAAAACATACTCACCTGCTGTCCTTCTTGATAGTTGACTCCAACCAAATCTAACTCATTTAAGTGGTGATATCGTTAAGTAAATTCGCTATGATTTTAACGTTAAAATTTTTTGAATTGAAATACTAAGGTTTAAATAGTTTTCATTACTGCATCAATTTTAAGATTAAAAGTAAAAAATAATAAAAAAAAGGGATGTTAAGGTCCCACGCGAGCATTTAAAGCTCGCGTGGGACGCTAGCTGAACGCTAGCGAGCGTTCGCGGAACGCTAGCGAGCGTTCGCGGAACGCTCGCGAGCTTCGCGTAACGCTCGCGAGCGTTCGCGGAATGCTCGCCAGCGAGCTTCGCGGTAATTTTCGGAAACGCTCGAGCGTTTGCTCGAGCGTTCCGCTTTTCCTTTCATTTAGGAAGGAACGGTAATAAAGAGGAATGGTAATTTTTTTTATATATAAATATATGGATAATCTAAGGGAAAAGAGTAGTGAATATAGAAGTCAGAAAAAAAAATCCTTAATAAAAATTTTCCTTTCATTTAGGAAGGAACGGTAACAAAGAGGAACGGTAATTTTTTTTTATATAAATATATGGATAATCTAAAAGAAAAGAGTAGTGAATATAGAAGTCAGAAAAAAAAATCCTTAATAAAATTCCGTTGCTACAAATCTTGTTACTGCAAATCCGATCTTGTTGCTGAAATCCTTGAAGATCTTGTTGCTGCAAATCCAATCCTTGAAGATCTTGCTGCAAATCAAATCCAATCCTTGAAGATCTTGTTGCTACAAATTCAATCCTTGAAGATCTTGTTGCTGCAAATCAAATCCTTAAAGATTCTGTTGTCTGTTGTTGCAAATCCTTGAAGATCTTGTTGCTGAGTCTAAACAAGAAAATCTGTCTCAACAAACTACTGGTGGTAAAAGATTTATTTAACTATTTTATT
>UESW01001870.1:301228-337251 GCA_900491605.1 Calamus simplicifolius | reverse complement strand
TTCTGGTGGTTGGTGGTGTTCTGAGATGTTTTGGTGTTATTGTTGTTGTTTTTTTTTTTTTTTTTTTCAAAAAAGAACTTTTTCTCGCTCAAGTCAAATGAGATGTTATTGTTATGCAGCTTTTGTCACAGGTTTTAGAATTAGGTTCGGGTGAGGCACTATTAAAATTCACAAAACATTGAAATGCAATATTTCAAAATGGAGTATGCTAGTATTTCATAATTTTTTTATGGTTGTTTCTGGAGATTGAATTTTGTCTGATGAGTTCATTCAGCTTTTTTTCTATACTGTAAAAAATGAAATTAAAAACAATATGAACGACGGAACGCATGAAAAGAGGAACAAGAATAGATCAAGATAGGATGGAACCTAAGCTAGTTTCTTAAGATATTTATAAAGAAGGCAGTGTCATCGTTATTCAAATGAATGGTCTCTTGTCCAAATGCAACCCTTGAGTATGCTAAAAGTTTCATGAATATAAATATTACGTTTGAATATTTAAATATTGAATTTATATTTTTAAAATTTATAAATTCTAATTATATTAAATATCCGTTGATTTATAATAAATTTTAAATTAAAAAATATAATAATATAATTAGGCTTAAAGTTAAATTTAATTTTAATAAAAAAAAAAGAAAAGCATATTTTTTTTTTTAGATAGTGTTTGATATGGAGATATTTTTTTTATTTTTAAATGTTATAACTAGAGGGGATAAGTTTAAAAAAATTTAAGTTATTCTTGACGATAGATTTATAATCTTAAAAAGATACTTTTTTTTTTATAGCTATTTTTTAAATAAATATTATTTTATATATTTATTTAAAAATAATTTTTAAACTATCAAATATTACCTTAGGTTAAAGGGTGGAGGTGGGAGAAAGCGAGGTGAAAATATATCCTCCGCCTAGATCTGCTCCACTGCCAGAGGAACTACTGTCTGCTTTGCTGAAGTTGCCATCCGTTTGCTTTTATTGAGCTCAGGCGATTCATTGAATGGAAGCTGTAGTAATGAAGTGAATTGGATCGTGATCTCTCGCTTTTGAAAGCAGAATGATTTCGATCTCTGCTTTTCCCAAAGATGTTCGGGAGATCCGAGGTTCTCGTATCGTATCATGCTACCGTGACTTTTGTCGCAGCTACCAAGGCAAAGCTCCGAGCGTTTTGGTTTTATGGCAGTCATATCAAATGGACTGGCCGGCCGTCGATGCTGCCGCGCACCATGGATGGGCCTTGATGGGGTGCCAGCTGATCACGTGGTGGTTATATTCTGGTATCTCTTTTATTGCCGCTGTTTGCGCATTCCAGATAAAAGGTAGACTTAATATTTGTCATATACGGCAGTTCACCATGCAACGTAATGCGGATATTAACTCTTATAGCGGATGTTGGAGTTCTAATTCCAGGAGGATCACTTTGGCATAGTTGCCAGAACCAAATCGGATAAATCGATTCGACCAGCTGAACCAAAATTCGAAGGCTAAGCATGTCCAATTCTAATATAAAATCAGATGTATAAAATGTTTAGAATAACCTGTTAATGGATGATTTTGATGAGTCAATTTCTTGTATTTGGTAGTGCTTTTGGTGGAGCCTCTCTCTCAAATAGAATTTAAGAATCCTTCTTAAATTAGGCGGTTGACTCCTACTCAAAATGATTAGCAGTATCTTTGATCGAATTTATCCCCAAGTTGAATGACGGTTTAGTGTGTTACTCCTATCAGAATTTTCTTCTGACGCTACATGCGTAGATATTTTGCTCACATATATTATGTCACTTTCTAATATGTCACTATCAAGTAGGCTAGGCAGTTTATATCATGTTACTTCTAGTAGTATTTGTAAAACAGAACTAAACCCATCTCGTAAAAGTATTTGATAGCAGATAATCTATTTAGATTGAATAACTATGTTTGTACATATTTTGAATGACAATCTATATTATCAAATTACTTCTTGATAAAATTATTCTTTTTTTTTTTTTTCTTTTCGATCGTTTTCTACTCACATTTTTATCTCGCTAGGACCTTCATGTCGAAGGTCTTGAGTCATACCTTCTTCACAAAGTCAGATCTCACTAGAATCTTCGTATCAAAGGTTCCGACCCACACCTTCTACGGAGTCGGACCGTGCCGTCCAACGGTCCCATGGTATGCTGTGAAATTTTTTTTGGTCTGTGGCCTTCAACATCATCACTGGCCGTTTCGAATATCATTTATAAATATAATTTTTTAAATAATATCATTTATAAATATATTTTTTTAAAAAATCAAAATATAATAGTATATAAATTTTTAATAAATTTAATTTATGAGTATTTTAGAAATTTGATGTTATATGACTAATAATCTATTTGTCATACCAAACACAATAATTAATATTACTGTTGCATTACCTATATATGCCAAACACAGTAATCAACAATAGGACTATCGAATAAAGTTTAAGCCATTAACATTAAGCCGTTAATTCTGGTATTAAATGAAATTAAAGTTATTAATTTAGCGTTTGATGAAAATATCAATTGAATGTTATATATATAAATAATTAATCTTTTCATAAAGTTACCAAAAATCCATCGTTATCTTCTATGAAAGGAATGAGGTTAAAGGAGAGAAACTAGTTATTTTGTAGAAAAGGCTATCAAAATCTGAAGAGGTTATCAAAATCTAACCAGATTCAAGTCTCAAGTCTAATATTATCATGATGAACTTCGCATCAAGTAAATACTATTATGATGAATTCCACCTCAGGTAAGTATTTTTATATAATTTTTATAACAAATTATTTATTGAAGATCCATGAACATAACAAAGTGGTATCAGAGCCTGGTTCTAAAATAAATAATTTGTTCGTATATTATGATTGATTAATATTTGTCAAAATGAATTGATGATGAACTTTTAATCTTTTAAGTTATGATTAGTTATATTATTGGCCTTTAATCTATTCTATGAAGAGATCCATCGCCGCCTTGGCTGATCGTGTTACGAATTAATGGCATGCATCGATAAGATCATTGTGTTATACTAGTATGTATGGCAAAACTAATATTTATAGATTAAAGCAAATTGATAATCTATGATGGTTGATGTCGGCTAATGCATGCAGTAATGTTAACTATATTTTGTCATTATCGAAATTGAATGTTAGATTTTTAATAATACTAGTATTATTGTTTAGTTATATGACATTAAGATTAAATTAGTTAGTTAGTCACCAAAGTGGTCAAACTATTTATATTCAGTCATATAATTTATGAAATTTTATAAATGTTGTTAAAGATTTGTTGGTTGTTAGAAATTAAGAATTCGCCCAAAGATGGATTAATATTCTATAACTAACAAACCTAAAGGAGAAAATCTAATATTCTCTTATTAAATATAATATGGATATCCAAAGATACTATATATATATTTGATAAGATTTATTAATTTCTTTAAAGTTTACATAGCATTCTAATTACGATATATTGTTGTATTTACCAAAGGAAATCTACAATATATTTGTGTTTAATTATCTGAATTTGAGCATTTATGTTTTGCATCTGTTTCTCTACATTCATATGCTTTTGTTGTTACTATCTTTAATGGCTTAAACTTCTCTGAATGGCATGACCAAGTCAATTTTCATTTAGGTGTCTTGGATTTAACTTGGCACTATTAGAAGAAAAGCCTACTAACATTGCAGATACGAGCAGTGAGCAGAGAAGTTAAAACATAAAGCATGGAACAAATCTAATAGATTATGTCTAAGTTTCATGCGAATGACAATTGCCAACAATATTAAGTCTACTCTTCCTAAAGAATATCTTAAGCTTATAGAAGAGCGCTTTCGTTCCGCTGATAAGTCACTTGCAGGGACACTGATGGCTAAACTCATGATCATGAAATATGATGGGTCGTAAAGTATGCATCAACATGTCCTTGATATGACTAATATTGCAGCAAGACTTAGGACCCTGGGAATGGTTGTGGATGACTCTTTCTGGTACAATTTATTATGAACTCATTACCTCAAGAGTATGGGCCTTTTCAAATTAACTATAACACTATTAAGATAAATGAGATGTTAATGAATTGTCCAGTAAGCTTACTCAAAAGGAAAGGAGATTAAAAGCACAAGAGGATCATTTAATAAACCTAGTAGGTCAAGGAGCTGGTAAAGTTATCAAACCAAAATCCAAGAAATTTAAGAAGAAAGCACCCATAAAGTATCACATGTTGCTGATAATGATAAGAAGAAAGAAAGAAAGATAAATGTTACTTTTGTAAGAAAGAAGGACATTATCAGAAAGATTGTCTGAAATGGAAAAGCTTGGTTTGAAAAGAAAGGTATCTTTCATTATGCTTCTCCAATTTATGAATCAAACTTATCTGAAGTTCCTTCTAACACTTGGTGGTTGGATTCTGGTGCCACTACTTATGCTTCTAATGTAATGCAGGGATTCCTTACAATCCAGAGCATAAACCCAAATGAGAACTTCTTGTTCATGGGAATCGAGAGAAGGCCCCAATTGAAGGCATAGGGACTTATAGTCTTACTTTAGATAATGGGCATCACCTGAATCTATACAAACTCTCTATGTCCCTTCACTTTCTAGAAATTTAGTTTTTGTTTCGAAACTTGATGTTAATGGGTTTAATTTTAAGATTGGAAAAGGATGTTTCAGTTTATTTAATAAAGATGGTTCCTTTATTGGTTTTATAATTCTTATGGATGAATTATATAAATTGAAACTTGATGATAAATTTTCTGCATCCCTGATGTGTGTTCATCAAAATTTTGGAATTAAGCGTAGTATGACAAATGACAACTCTGCTTTCTTGTGGCATAAACGTTTGGGTCATGTATCCAAAGAAGACTACAAAGATTAGTAAAGATTGAGATTCTACCAAATCTAGATTTTACTGATCTTGGTTTATGTATGGATTGCATTAAGAAAAGCAAACCAAACATAACAAGAAAGGAGCTACAAGAAGTACTCAGCTTCTTAAAATTATACACACTGATGTATGTAGACCTTTTGATACTCCATCCTTTAGTGGCGAAAAGTTCTTTATCACTTTTATAGATGATTTTTCTCGTTATGGATATGTCTATTTACTTAAAGAGAAATCTCAAGTTGTAAATGCTCTTTAGATATTTACTAAAGAGGTTGAAAGACAACAAGACAGAAAAGTGAAAATAGTAAGATCTGATAGAGGTGGTGAGTATTATGGAAAGTACAATGAATCAGGGCAAAATTTAGGTCCATTTGCAAAATTTCTCAAAAGACATGGCATATGTGCACAGTATACTATGCCAGGCATACCTCAACAAAATAGTGTGGCAGAAAGGCGAAATAGAACATTAATGGATATGGTTAGGAGTATGATAAGTAATTCCTCATTACCAAAATCTTTGTGGACGTATGCTCTTAGAACTGCACTGAATAGGATTCCTATAAGACAGTTTCTAAAACTCCTTGAGTTATGGACTCGAAGGAAACTTAGTTTAAGACACCTGCATGTTTGGGGTTGTCCAATAGAAGCACAAGTGTATAATCCACATGAAAAGAAATTGGATTCTCGAACTGTCAGTGGTTACTTTATAGGTTACTAAGAGAAATCCAAAGGGTACAGGTTTTATTGTCCAAACCATAGTTCTAAATTATTGAGACAGACAATGCCAAATTTATTGACAATGGTGAAGTTAGTGGGAGTGCTGACAAACAGATTATAGATATCAATGAAGTAAGGGTTAATGTTTTATTACCCATAAATGTTTCTGAATCTACATTGTTCCAAATTACAAAAACAAAACAACAATGACAATATTTGAATGAAGAAGTACCCCATGAAGAGCCTAACCTACCAATAGTTGACAAAATTGAACCATGTGGAATATCTTTAAGTAAACCTATAAGGATACAAAAATCAGCTATTTCAGATGAT
Organism: Calamus simplicifolius; assembly: GCA_900491605.1. Classification (NCBI taxonomy): domain Eukaryota; kingdom Viridiplantae; phylum Streptophyta; class Magnoliopsida; order Arecales; family Arecaceae; genus Calamus; species Calamus simplicifolius. The sequence continues at coordinate 331,314 of UESW01001870.1, read as the reverse complement.
TATTTGGTTTATTTGCAAGAGTCGGATTTTGATTGTGGCATTTATGAAGATTCTGTTTCATTTTCACAAGCCATTAACAGTGATAAGTCTGATAAAGGATTAATGCTATGAAAGATGAATTAAAATCAATGGCAAGTCTGATAAATGGATTAATGCTATGAAAGATGATAAAGGGATTAATGCTATGAAAGATGAATTAAAATCAATGGCAAGTCTAATAAATGGATTAATGCTATGAAAGATGAATTAAAATCAATGGCTAAAAATAATGTATGAGATCTTGTCGAATTGCCAGAAGGTTCTAAACAAGTTGGATGTAAATGGGTTTTTAAAACCAAACGTGACTTGAATGACAATATTGAACATTTTAAAACTAGACTTGTCGCCAAGGGTTATACTCAGAAAGGCAATATCGAATGTTTTAAAGCTAGACTTGTCGCCAAGGGTTATACTCAGAAGGATGGCATTGATTATAAAGAGACATTTTTACCAGTTTTAAAGAAAGATTCATTAAGAATCATTATGGCTTTGGTAGCTCAATATGATTTAGAGTTACATCAAATGGATGTGAAAACAGCCTTTCTTAATGGAGATATAGATGAAGAAATTTATATGGATCAACCTGAAGGTTTTTCCATGGAAGGAAAGGATCATATGGTGTGTAAACTTAAGAATCAATATATGGAACTTAAACAAGCTTCTAAACAATGGTATATTAAGTTCAATGATACTATTACATTTTTTGGTTTTCATAAAAATATCGTTGATCAATGCATTTACCGAAAGATTTGTGGAAGTAAGTTTATATTTTTAGTTCTATATGTTGATGATATTTTGCTTGCTGCTAATGATTTAGGTATCTTGTATGAGACTAAAAAATTTTCTCTCTAAGAATTTTGAGATGAAAGATATGGGAAGGCATCTTATGTGATAGGAATTTCCATATTCAGAAAGAGATCACATGGATTGTTAGGGTTGTCTCAGAAAACTTTCATCGAGAAAATTCTTGAAAAATTTAATATGAACAACTGTTCAGCATGTATTGTCCCAATACAAAAAGGGGATAAATTTAGTCTTATGCAATGTCCAAAGAATGATGTGGAATGTAAGCAAATGAAATCTATTCCATATAATTTTGTTGTGGGTAACTTGATGTATTGCAAACTTGCACAAGGCCAGATATCAGCTTCGCGGTTGGGATATTGGGCCGCTATTAGAGTAACCCTGGTATTGATCATTGGAAAGCTGCAAAGAAAGTGATGATGATTATATGCTCACATTTAGAAGATCTGATCAGTTGGAAGTAATTGGATATTCATATTCAGATTTTGTTGGTTGTGTTGACAGTAGAAAGTCAACTTTTGGCTATGTGTTCCTGTTGGAAGAAGGAGCAATTTCATGAAAAGTGTCAAACAATCTATCATTGCCTCATCCACTAAGGAAGCAGAGTTTGTAGCCTGTTATGAAGCTACACGCATTATGGCTATGAAACTTTATTTCATGACTTGGGGTTGTCGACACCATTACCAAGCCGCTGCAAATTTATTGTGATAATTCCGCGAGAGTTTTCTTCTCCAAGAATGACAATATTCCAGAGGTGCTAAACATATGGAATTAAAGTATTTACTGTCAAAGAGGAGGTCCAAAAACAAAGAGTGTGCTTTGATTGCATATCCTTTGACTAAAGGTTTACAACCAAAAACATTTAAAGAACATGTATATAGAATGGGTCAAAGAACATGTACATAGAATGGGTCTTGGTTATATTGAAGATTGATTATGATGATGTTGTGCCACTCTTGAGCTCATTAATATGATATGTTTCTGGTTTTATTTATTATTTATTATTTCTTATACTTGTATACACTTACTGTTTTGAAAAAAATGTATTCCGTCTTTAAGACAATTAAGTGGACATTAAGTTATATATATATAATTACATGATCTAACACGATAAGTTGCTAATACAGTAGTATATGGAAGGGAATATGCAATTTAGATATATGACCACCATAACTTGTAATTTATTAACATTATGAAATTTAATTTTACGCACTTTACATTATTAAATATTAATGTCATAAACTTCATTAATCTTTACCGTTATGCTCTTTAATGCTAGATTGTTACAAAGGTCGCTCTTTCGGAAGTTTAAGTCATTAATTCTGGTATTAAATGGAATTAAAGTCATTAATTTTTATTATGTTAAAGTAAAGAATGATATTATGAAATTTAATTTTGCGCGCCTAATGTTTCATTATTAAATATTAATTAAATATTAATGTCATAAACTTCTGGAGAATGTTAGATTAATCTTTGTTATGCTCTTTAATGTTAGATTTTTACAAAGGTCGCTTTTCTCGATCTAGTCTAATGCGAGCCACCCATCGTTTTCTTTTCATATGAAGAAGGCGAAGGGCTACCAAAATGGTCCGAAAGTTTAAGTCATTAACATTAAGCCGTTAATTTTGATATTAAATAGAATAAAGTCATGGAAATACTAATTGAATGTTATATATATAAATAATTAGTCCTTAGTTATTTTGTAGAAGAGGTTGTTAAAATTTGAAGAGATTATCAAAATCTAATCAGATTAAGTCTCAAGTCTACATATTATCATGATGAACTCCGCATCATGATGAACTCCGCATCTAATAAATACTATTATGATGAATTTTATATCAGATAAATATTTTATATAATTTTATGTAATAAATTATTATTAAAATCCATAAATATAACACCAAACGCAACGTTCCGATACCAACATGTCTTACAAGTGAATTAGCTACTGGATGCCTTTTAAATAGCCCGGCAGCTATGTAAGACAGCTGTTGGCTATCGATTAATCCGAACGTCCAAAACCTTGTTGTTCCTTCTTTATTGCGCGAAACTCAAATCGAAAACCTATTTTGTGCTACTAAGTACAAAAGTGACAGCTCAAAACACGCCTTTGGCGTCCAGCAACCGAACTGTCATGCAACCACACCACACAGTTTATTTTCCCACAGCTAAAGAGGGAAGTAAAATCCTAGGTCTTCAAGAGATGTATTGATCCAGATACGAGGATGCCCATGAAGTTTGTGATGGATAGTTTGAATCAGATGGAATCGCTAACTTGAATAATAAATCATGAAATCAACTCATTGAATTAATTGCCAAGCTCATGTCCTGGTAATTGCTGACTTGAATTGTCCATCTCTAGAATGTGAAGTAGATGCCGCCAAGAGGCTGGCATTTCAGTTGTCATGCCTTTAATAATCCAGATGTTTGAAAAAAAAAAAACATCACGACACATGCAGTTGACGAGAGAAATATTTCATGACCCATTTAACAGCAAATGGGAACAATATCGATCATCACAGTAAGCTTGATGCTTTTGATGGAGACAATGAGCCCCATGGGCAGCGATAATCTCACTAGGATCGAACTGATCATTTTTTGAAGACAGTTTGTCGGCCTCAACCAATCGACTCTCGGCCTCGTCTTTGGTCTCGGCCTCAGCAAGACAGCCAATCGGTCTCGGTCCTCAGCCTCAGCAAGACCCTCTCGCCTCAGCCAATCAGCCTCGGTCCTCAAGCTCGGCCCTCGGCCTTGGCCTCGGTCCTCGGCCTGGCCTCAACAAGATCCCCCGGCCTCGGCCTCAGCCTCGGCCTCGGTTCTCGGCCTCGGCCTCAGCAAGACCCCTCGGCCATGAAGAGTGCTCGACCTCTTCTCCTCCATGAACAGTGCCATGCAAGTGTTCACCCACGGCCTTCTTGAAGCTCATCCAAGGGCATGAACATGCCATGCACGTACTTTATAGTCAATGCTCTACGAGGGACAAAGCTGGCTTTAACTCCAAACTCCATCTTCTACCTCAGCGGCTACACTTTGGGGTCCACGTGCCTAACTTTATCGCTCATCATTGTTCGCACAAGGCAACGAAAGTGTGGTATGGGCGACACATCTGGCAAACGCCGTAACGATCGGCCACGCCCTGCAGCAACTGTCTAAACCAAGCAGTACCTGCCAACTATGCAGCCATCCACATTTGATGGGACATGGCTTGCACTTCTGACATGCCACTAAAAAGAAAGCCGCAGCCATTGGTGCCACCATCATAAATGCTCTGATCATGCCCCAAGTCTTACAGACTCCAAGCATCAATAAAATAGGTAAGAGGGACCCCGACGAGGTGACTGATAACTCACTACACTCTCAAACGCTCATTCTTGCTCACAGAGAGCACGACTCTAAGCCTCTCTCTTCTTTTTTCTTTCGAGCTTTCTCAAGCTCTCTTTTTTTCTTTCGAGCTTTCTTAAGCTCACGGTTGTTGCCCAGAGCACTGACTTAAGCGTCGGAGGGTCCCTGCCAGAATGTTCTGTCTTCGGAACTTTTTGCTGGCTCTCGAACGTGAGAAGCTCGTCGGAGGATCCTGAGCTCGCTAGAGGAGGCAACCAGACGCTTGTGGATGCTCAAAGACGGTGATTTGGCATCAACACTTCTTTATATATCTGAATCTCAGTAGAAATTTCTGTTTGTTTTGCCTTTTTAAGGATCAGTTCCATCAGAGTTCACTACATCCCCAAATGGTGAAATCAATTTATTTCGCCCACCACTATATATCTTTCTTCTGGGGATCTTTGCAATGAGCTTGATCATACCTAGAATGGTAGTCGCTGCACATTCTAAGGTTCTTCACAGCTTGATCATAACATATGGCCAACATCTCAATATGGATAGCCAAAGCCCATTCCTTGTACTGCAACACCACATCCCTGGCAGGAGTATATCCTTCTAATTTTCAAACACCATCCAAATCTTCTAGTTTTTGATAGATTTCCTCCCTTCCAAGGCTTCTGATGTCCCCCGGCCAGGAGTAACTGATGGATCTCATCATCCACTTCAATGGAACAACAACCAGGTTCTTTCTGAATACCCTTTGCTTTCATCTCAGCCACCTCTCTCAGGCTTGCATGAATCTTACATGCACCAACAAAGCGCCCAGTTTCAATCTCACTTTTTTTGAGGAACTCATGCTTCCTTCAAATGCCCAGTGTGGACGTGGGCAAGGTCTACTGTACACCATAGTGCCGTAATTGTGGCTCCGAGCCACTGTCCTCTATCATGGACGATGGCTTGCACTGTATGCGCAATGGCACGTGTGATCAATTCGTACGTTGATGCATGCTTTATGTATCGTCTTTCGCTGCACGTTCGATGCATGTTTTATGCATCAAAAGCCGATGCATAAAAACTTTTTCTAAAACCAATATTCACAAGTCAATATGCTGCGAGCATTAAAATCACAAACAAAAGTAATGCGAGCTGATCTTAGACCTTGAACCATTAGCCAACATAGTTCCATGGCTTCATTGCTCCTCCCATGCATGGCAAACTCGATCATCATTGAGTTAAGGGAGACCGCATCCTTCTTGACCAATTCATAAATACTTCTTAAGCCTCTTCAAGACTTCCATGTTTCATATAAATATCAATAAGCATAGAAAAGGGCACGCCCAAAGTGCAATGGTAAGGTTGTTCATCTCGGTATTATGAATTTGAAACACAAAAATAACTCTGCATGCAAGATTTATAAGATTGCATACTTTTTAGCTCTTACCATACCCCATTGGCTAAGGAGCCTTGGTCAATAGGATGCCCTTTTTTTTTTTTGGTCGTTAAGCGTGGTACCTACAAAGCCATTCAGTCTTCCAAGCTCCAATGTACCCAAGTGAAAACAAGCGTTAGAGCACTAACAACAGCAAAAACATTGGGTTCCTTGACACGCTATCAACTACAACTTTTGCTTCGTTAGTCAAACCATGTCAAAGTTACGTGAAATTAAAACGGTTAGAGAGGCTGCATCTCTCCCAGGCATTTCACCAAAAACGTATTTGGCATCACTAGTCCCCATGTTTCCCCTTAAGTTCCATTAATTTCATGCAGTTTGCCTCTCGGATCCAAGCTTCAGTCTGAGAACCTGCAGGCCAGGACCTGTCGCCCTGTTGGGTCCAGGCCAAGTCTTTTGGATGAAAAAATACTAGATATCTTTTGTATGGGCAACCCTTCGACAGCCTATCTTTTGTTTTAAGATTTGAACGGACTGGCAGGGAAAGATGTTGTTGACAGATGTTAGACAGATCTGAAAATATTTTATTTCAAATGATTCTGACACTTTCTCATCCGTTAAGCTGCAAAGATCATAGAATATAAGTAATGTTTTTATTCTTTTCTTTTGTACTATATATGAGCCATTATCTCTATATTCTTTCACTCTTATATTTTTTCATCTAAGAACAAAGATATTTATGAATAATCATATTTATATAAAAATAATAGGATATTTGTCATTATTCTTATTTTACTCTTTTATCTTCTCTTTACTAAAGATTAAGGATATTATAAGTAACTATACATTTATAATGTGGTTGGTGTAGCCACAAGGACAATTTCGAAAAAACCTAAACAATAATGCGCCCCGACAGCTCCAGGCCCGCCGATCGGCCCCGACCATTCCTGGTCGGCCTCGCTCGGCCCCGGCGTCTCCAGGCCCGCCGAGTCGGCCCCGACCATCCCTGGTCGGCCTTGCTCGGCCCGGCGCTCCAAGCCCGCCGAGTCGGCCCCGACCATTCCTGGTCGGCCCTGCTTGGCCCCGGCGTCTCTAGGCCCGCCGAGTCGGCCCCGACCATTCCTGGTCGGCCCCGCTCGGCCCTGACCATTCCTGGTCGGCCCCGCTCGGCCCCGGCGTCTCCAGGCCTGCCGAGTCGGCCCCGACCATCCCTGGTCGGCCTCGCACGGCCTCGGCGGCTCCAAGCCCGCCGAGTCGGCCCCGACCATTCCTGGTCGGCCCCGCTCGACCCCGGGTCTCCAGGCCCGCCGAGTCAGCCCCGACCATTCCTGGTCGGCCCCGCTTGGCCCCGACCATTCCTGGTCGGCCCCGCTCGGCCCCGGCAGCTCCAGACCCGCCGAGTTGGCCCCGACCATTCTTGGTCGGCCTAGCTCAGTCCCGGCGTCCCAGGCCCGCCGAGTTGGCCTCGACCATTCCTGCTCGGCCCGGCGTCTCCAGGCCCGCCGAGTCAGCCTCGACCGTTCCTGGTCGGCCCCGCTCGGCCCGGCAGCTCCAAGCCCGCCGAGTCGGCCCCGACCATTCCTGGTCGGCCCCGCTCGGTCCCGGCATCTCCAGGCCCGTCGAGTCGGCCCCGATCATTCCTGGTCGGCCCTGCTTGGCCCCGGCAGCTTCAGGCCCGCCGAGTTGGCCCCGGCCATTCTTGGTTGGCCCCGCTCGGCCCCGCGTCTCCAGGCCCACCGAGTCGGCCCCGACCATTCCTGGTCAGCCCCGCTCGGCCCCGACCATTTCGGGTTGGCCTCGCTCGGCCCCGGAGCTCCAGGCCCACCGAGTCGGCCCCGGCCATTCTTGGTCGGCCCTGCTCAGCCTCGGCGTCTCCAGGCCTGCCGAGTCGGTCCCGACCATTTCTGGTCGGCCCCGCTCGGCCCGGTAGCTCCAGACCTGCCGAGTCGGCCCCGACCATTCCTGGTTGGCTCTGCTCGGCCCCGGCATCTCCAAGCCCGCCGAGTCGGCCCCGGCTATTCCTGGTCGGCCCCGACGTCTCCAGGCCCGCCGAGTCGGCCCCGACCATTCTGGTCGGCCCGCTCGGCCCCGGCATCTCCAGGCCCGCCGAGTCGGCCCCGACCATTCCTGGTTGGCCCCGCTCGGCCCCGGCAGCTCCAGGCCCACCAAGTCGGCCCCGACCATTCCTGGTCGGCCCCGCTCGGTCCCAGCATCTCCAGGCCCGCCGAGTCGGCCCCGACCATTCCTGGTCAGCCCCGCTCGGCCCCGGCGTCTTCAGGCCCGCCGAGTCGGCCCCGACCATTCCTGGTCGTCCCCGCTCGGCCCCAGGCCCACCGAGTTGGCCCGACCATTCCTGGTCGGTCCCGCTCGGCCCCGGCAGCTCCAGCCCGCTGAGTCGGCCCCGATCATTCCTGGTCGGCCCCGCCCTGGCACTTCCTGTTCGGCGAGGTTGGCCCCGGCCATCCCCGGTCGACCCGACTCAGCCTCGGCTCTCTCGGGAGAGTCGAAACGCCCCGTTTCCTCCAAATCAGCCCCGGCACGGCCCTGATAGTTCAGGACGCCACCTTCCTTACCCACGCCATCTGACAACGCCAGATCCAACTACCCACTGGCCACGCCGCTGATAGGACTAGACCCAACTACCCAATAGCCCCACTGGCTGATGGGACGTTGCCCACCAACCACCGTTTTCTCCCTCTCCGATGGGACAGGACCCACCAACCAGCCCAGATTCACACAACTCCCAAGAACTCGCGGACATTCCTTTTTCACGGAATCCCACGTGGTCATGCAAGTGTCAACCCTATAAGAAGGTGAATCCACTCAATAATCAGGTATGAGCGATAACCCCAAGGAATCGCTATCTTAGCACTCAGAGAGGAATCCCTCCTCCCTGGGATATTTTCATCTAAAAAGAGCTCATTCGAGCTCCTCCTCAGCTGTGACCTCGATTGCTAACTTGAGTGTCGAGGGTCCCATCGGAGAATCCCTCCGGTCTGGAACTTTTTGCAGGCAACCTGGTGGAGCAAATATTCGAGAATCAATCCATTCCCTTTTCCCGACGTTCAGGACCAGTGATCGGGCATCATCAGATTGGCATGCCAGGTAGGGGTCTGACGCAACAAGTATTTCAGGGTTTCCCTGTGCTACATCTCGGCGAACTCTGCTCCCCCTCTTTTCCTCTTGAAGTCATGGTGGTGACACGAGCTCAGGACGCTTTCGTCAGCTGTCCAGCGGGCTCCCCCCGCCAGTTAGGCAGCAGGAGGCCAATCCCCCTGCTACTGATCCTCCCGTCACTGCCCACCACCGGATGCAGCCATCCAAACTGCGGAGCGGCTAGCGACTCTAACCCAGCAAGTCCAAACTCTCACCGCTATGGTCCACAGACTCCAGCAGCAACAGTCCGTGGCCACCCAACACCAGACCGCTCCCCCCGCCAGTCAGCAGTCGGCAAGAGAGGCTCTCCTCGGTGGAAGGCTGATCGTCGTCCGGCTTCCCCTAGGAAGCCTCACCGTGAGCCCCCTAAATGGCCATGGTCCCCTGATCGTGCCCCAGCAAATTTCCTCGAGCTGCATCATCAGGAGGAACCAAAGCGGAAGTCCCAGCTCCCGCGTCCTTCCCCTTCTTTTTGTTCTTCTTCTTCCTCCTTCGAGCCATCTCGGAGGGCCCCGACAATCAGCCGCCAGGCGGAGGAGCGCCTGGAAGAGTACAACAGGCGGCTGGATGAGCTCGCCAGGAAAATCAACCATCAACCAGAGGAAGAGTTTGACACCCGTCCTCCTTACACCCGTCGGATATTGAGGAACCTGTCCCCTCCAGATTCTTCCCCCAGGTAGACCCGTACGATGGTACGACAGATCCTCTCGACCATCTCAAGAGTTATAAGCAATGATGCAAGTCCAGGGTGCTTCGAAGCCCTTCTCTGCAAAGCCTTTCCGCCACTCTACGGAAGGCCGCTCGCGCGTGGCACTCGCGCCTGCCCCCTCACAGCATCGACTCCTTCCGAGAGCTGGAGAAGGCCTTTCTGGCACATTTCGATGCTTGCCGATGGATTCCAAGGGTAGCCGACAGCCTCTTCTTCATGCGCAGAAGGAGGGGGAGTCGCTGCGGGACTTTGTGTCCGGTTCAAGGCCGCCCTCGAAGTTTATCATCGATGACGCGGTAGCGACGTTGGCGCTGAAGCGGGGACTCCTCCCATCCGCTTCACCTTTTCCTTGATAAAAGCCCCAAGTTCTTACTCCGACCTCCTCCTCCGGGCTCAAAAGTACATCCGTGCGGATGAAGCTGACTTCACCCGCCGAGAATCTTCAAGGAGCTCCAGCCACAAGCCCGCTCGCCCTAAGCCGAGTGGACCTCCTCGACACCTGCGGTCGGACCCGCCTCATCGATCTGACAATAGGCATCGAAGCCCCGTCCCCGACGAGAGCAAGCTCACACCTCTTCTTGCCCCTCGATCCCACATCTTGATGGAGATCGAGGGCGAGCCTTACCTCCAGCGCCCTCCTCCCATGAAGAAAGGTCCTCCCATGATAAAAGCCATTACTGCCGATTCCACCGGGATTATGGCCATGACACTGACAGCTGCTACAGCTTGAAAGGGCCATCGAGGAGCTCATTCAGCGGGGCTACCTCGGCAAGTATGTTCAGAAGGCGCCGCAGCCGCTGCCGGCCCTCATAGGGCCTCCACCTGTTTAGGCCACGGTCGATAACGCCCCACTGAGCGGACGGTTGGAATGGTGTCTTGGGGAGCGGCCTCCGTATCTAAGCGGCCAAGAGGGGAGGAGGCGACGAATAATGTAATTCCTGAGGGGGGATCTGCTATTGTGGAAAATGTAAACAATGAAAGCATCGTCGTCTCCATGACGATCGCCAAGCACCCTGTAAAAAGGATATTGTTGATAGTGGTAGCTCAACTGATATCCTTACTTATGATGCTTTTGTTCGGATGGGATTATCTTTAGACTCCCTTCAGCCTGTGGCGGTCCCGTTGGTTGGGTTCACCGGGGACTCAATGAGGGTTGAAGGCGAGATACCTTTGCCTGTGATAGCCGGAACGCCGCCATGCCAAAGTACAGTGACAGGGCCATAATACTATAAATTATAGGACGTTATATCATATTTGTTGATTTTTCTCTTAACTAAGGAGTGTAGAGACACTGGTATGACATATAGGTGAAGTGTAGGAGTACATTTCACCGAACATGACTCATTTCCGGATACTCTACTGTCAAGAGTTAATCCGAGAAGATATAGGTATAAGTATCCTTCAGACCTGAGAATCACAACTAGTGGCTTACAAGCAACTCATTGTACTTAGGTGCCGGACCACCTGGATTTCTAATCCATCTACGAAAGGTTACTGGGTGCAGTCAAGTACTTATGGTAGTCAGTTATGGATCAAGATGAAATTTGACCTATCCCATTAAAAGGAGAAATGCTTGTGTTTCAATTTAGCAAGACCTTGGCCAATACACTTCATGTGAAAGTCACATGATCACTAAAATTGAAATCACTTTATGGATTTGCTATTAGAGTTGACAGGCTCTTAAGCCATCCTTAGCATTTGTGGTCAAGAGGATGAATTATACGGTAACTATTCTTAGGGTTCTTGGAGTTTGCTCGGTAACTTTTCGACCTATCCAGACGTCGGGTTCCATTGCTAGATGGGCACATCGATTAGTATAGAAAGTTATTTCTATACTACCGGCTTAGGTTCGAACCTAGAGTCACACGCATAGGAGTTTCCTAGGATGATCTGTTTGCTGATCAACGATTGAGAATCGTATATGTTTTAACTAATCAATTTGATTGATTGAAATTTCTCAATTGGGTTAAGTACAATTGAATAAGATTCAATTTGGTTTAAGTCTATTAGAAGGACTAGTCAATTCAAATATTGATTTAAAATTAGACTTGATTTGGATTTAAATAGATTCAGGACTAGCTAAATTTAATTTGGGCTAGGACCATGATCTATGTGGGTTCAGTCCAATAAATTCAGATTAGCTTAAACCAAAAACTAAACCCAAACCTCTCGCATAAGTCTGAGAGATTAAATTCACATATAGAATTTAATGTCTTGCATTAATCTTCTCCAAATAATTCTGTCGAATTCTAAAGTGTTAGAATTTATATGGAATAAATGTACCTCTTTTGTATTAACCAAGCGCTACGGTTCGATGACTCTTTGGTTTTACCGAACATCGAAATTAACCAAGCGCTACGGTTCGGCGTCTCTTTGGTTTTCGCCAAGCGACGGAATTCTAAATGTTAGAATTTAATGGGCTGGCTAAAAAGAGACTATAAATAGAGGACATCCCTCACCAGATTACACAGAAGAGAAAAATAACACATGATATATTATGAATTGATTTTCTAAAGAATTAGAATAGAAAATCCTAGTGATTCTGGTGCTAACGGAAGTGTGGAGGATCCTAGAAAAGAATTCAAGTGGGAGGATTCAAGATCAGCAAAGTCGTTTTCCGCGAGCTAGCACTCCCGGGAATCCGATCATTCGAGGCTTCGCATGGACGATACTAGAGGCCAGACGATTGAACGACTGCAGAGCATAAAAGGATTTACCAATTGCCTTTAAGGTAAGTATATGATCCCTAAATCTTAAGGCATAAGAAGTATGACTTCTTGCCTTGAAGATCAAGACATGATCTTGATAGTTTTATTATATGCATATTTTGGATCAATCGATCCTATATACAAGGCAAAGATATGATCTTGATGCATGTTAGATAGATTAGTATGTAATATTTAAATTTTTACATTGATAATTGTTATCAATTTTTTAAAACATGCATGCCTTTCTCCCTTCAATGGTATCAGAGCAATAGTTTCGTATTGATTAATTATTGTATGTAAATTAATGCTCCTATTAATTGTGTAATTAAGGCTAAAATAAATCACAGGTCTATTCGGTCACAGATGGATTGAAAATCCAAATTATCCATTCAACGAGGTATTCTGTGACATATTGCCATGATAATTTAAATTGATCTTTGGCTTCAAACACTGATTACACACACTCTCAAAATATGTTTTATATTTGATACATATTGATGTTGTATAAAAACATGATATTTCATGTTTAGTATAAAACATAGATATGATATTTGATGGCATGATGTCTATGTTATGAAACATACAATATTTATGAGAGTCTAATTGAATGTCAATGTTAATTCATAATCTCTTTGGATATGATCTAATATATGAATTATGAGTAGTAACATAATACATGTGATGCTTGATTGAAATATATGACATGTAAACATAAAATATATTTAATCCTTTGGGTTAGCTAAATCGGGTCCATAAAGTGTTAGACCCTAAGGTTTAAATCAACTGGACTATAAGAGTATTTGATCAAATCTAATTAGATTAGGTTAAGAATGCTCTAAATCAAACAATAGTTGTAGTTGATCATGTCCTTCTCTTTGATTAAACCAAATGGAAGTAGATTAGGCTCCGTGGTTGAGCATGAATCTCTTAGATGGTCAAATCAGAATTGGTTAACCATATGATGTCAAGGTGAGTTGGTAAGTTGCTCTAGGATCAATGATCGAATGGTTTTTAATTGGGAGCTACTCGTATTGATGCATCTTTAACGAGTTAATGACATATCCCTCCCATCGATCTCACTCACCTGGTCAATGTGGTGAACCATTTATGATTCAGATCATTTACCTGATTCGGGTTGACCCATGCCTGTAAGGAAATCAGTCTGACTGATTTAGGTGCCACTTAACCTGACTTAATCTTGTTTCATTCTACCGATTTCATAGATTCTATGGGAGAACTTGATTAGTCAATTTATCTACAGATTATTAAATCCTCTAAAATTATTAGGTCCTTAAAATAAAATAGTTATATGATAACTAAATCATAGCCTCCCATTAAGGTGGGTGATAATGAGTTCGATGTCTTGATAATCATTGGAGGTACTCCATGCTTGGTGCTTGTCAACCATCGGAATTATCATTCATTATATGATAAGTCAGCGTAACTATTACATAGACAGTCAGGTGAGCCGAGCTTCACTTGGGCTTGGTTGTCTATTCATAGGTTACACTGATTATATCATTTAATGGTTGGACCTAATCAGAACTTTCAGTGGAGGCACTTCATGCCTGCGAAGAGATATATGGGGCAAAACTGAACACTAAGAATTGTTTGGGGAAACAATTGGTTTTGAACCTACTCTTAGATGCATATGGGTTAGCCAAGCTTCACTTGGGCCTGTATGTAGTTTATGTAGATCTTAGTGACCACTAAAAATTAAGAATAATTCTTCGAATTGGGGTGTAGAGGCTGCCAATTTGAACAAAATAGTGAAAGAATCTTAGACTAAAGTCCAAGTCTTTAGACTGAATCAATTTATATACTAACAAACTTTAGTTTTTTCTTATGCAGAACATGGCCACTAATTTATCATTAAGGTCCCTATTAGATAGTGACAGTTGAATGGTTCCAATTTCAATAGCTGGTTCAGAAAATTTAAGATCGTCCTTGAGCATGAGAGGATTCTATATATTTGAATAATCCTGCACCAAAGATACCTGATGCAAACACCCAAAGTTCTGAGAGAGACACTTATCAGAAGTGGCTCAATGATAGAACTAGCGTGCGTTGTATCATGCTAGCAGCAATGAACGATGAATTCGGTCGCCGGTTCGAGAATGCTCAGCCAGAAGAAATCATTCAAGCGTTGAATGAATCTTTCGGCAACCCAACGATGTTGAAAGGCACAAGACTAGTTGTGCTATTTCAATGCTCGAATGAGGGATGGATCTCCTGTCACTGATCATTATTGTACATGATCGAGAAGACAGAACTCCTAAGCAAGCTTGGCTTTCCCTTACATGAGCAGTTGGAAAAAGATGCGATCCTAAATTCCTTGCCTCCATCCTTCCGACCTTTCCTTACTCATTTTCGAATGACAAAGCCTGCAGTCAACTACCACGGTTTGTTGGGGTTGTTACAGAACTTTGAGAAGGATAACCAGCTCTCTAAGGGTTTGGTTAATGTGGTTGAAGGATCTAAGGTAGGGCGTAAACCCTTTGGAAAAGGGAAGAAGAAAAAGAATAATAAAAAGGTGCAACATGCTAGGACATCTATAAGGGGTCAGATGCAGAAGAAGAAAGTTGATAAAAGTCAAGCTGAATGCTTTCACTGCAAGATGCAAGAAAACTGGAAGAGGAACTGTCCTCTTTACATGCCACACTTGATCAAAACAGGCCAAAGAAGAAAAAGGAGTAAGATATTGCTCAACAAGTTATTTATATGATAACACCTTGTAATTTTTCTGTATATGATAATCAGACCTGGGTATTGGATACCGGGAGTCCTTTTAACATTTGCAATTCATTGCAGGGACTACAGGTCACCAGAAGATTTGAGGATAATGAAAGATTCCTTAATGTCGGCGATGGAAGATTAGTTCCAGTTCTGGCATTAGGAGTTTTTGAAATAGTTTTCAATAGAAATATCATTATACTAATTGATTGTCATTTTTGCCCAACGTTCTTGTTGAACGTAATTTTTGTAGGCCTTCTAGCCATAAGTTATTATGAAATTTCAATAAATGATGTTACTTTGAATATCATTATGAATGGAGTCACTGTAATGACTGGGCATTTATCTAATGGCATTTATATATTATCACAGCCTGTGAATATAGTGTACAATTCAAGTAAGTGCCCTAGGACAACTGATGTCACAAACATTTATCTTTGGCACTATCGGCTGGGTCATATCATAATAGATTAAACAGGTTAACTCAGGAGGGCATCCTTCGAGTTGATGATTGTGAATCATTAACTACCTATGAATCCTGTCTTCTTGGTAAAATGACCAAGTCATCTTTTACTGGAAAAGGTGAAAGAGCCAAAGAGCTATTGAGTCTAGTACATACTGATGTATATGGACCAATGAGTACTTGTGCCAAAGGTGGATATTACTACTTCATTACGTTTACAGACGACCTTTCTAGGTTTGGTTATGTCTATCTTATGAGACATAAATCTGAGTCATTTGAAATATTCAAACTATATCATAAAGAAGTAGAAAAACAAAAAGAAAAATGTATTAAGACCTTCGATCAGATCGAGGAGGCGAATACCTTTCCAATGAATTTGTGACATATTTAAGAGAGAATAAAATTTTCTTCCAATGGACTCCTCTTGGAACACCGCAGCATAACGGTATGTCGAAAAGAAGGAATCGAACTCTGTTAGACATGGTTCGGTCCATGATGGGTTTTGCGACCTTGCCAATATCATTTTGGGGATACGCATTAGAATCAGCTTGTCATATTCTTAATAAGGTTCCAAGTAAGTCTGTTTCTAAAACTCCACATGAGATGTAGTATGGACATAAACCGGTTATTACCTATCTGAGAGTCTGGGAGTGTCGGCTTATGTGAAACGTGCAAAATCAGACAAACTTGAACCCAAATCTGACAAATATTTTTTATCGGCTATCCGAAAGAGACCAAAGGATATTACTTCTACAATACTGAAGAACAAAAGTTGTTCATTAGTAATAGAGCAGTTTTTCTTGAAAGGAGTTCCTTAGTGAAGGAACAAATAGCTCTAATATTGAACTTGAAGAAGTTCATCAAGTAGAAGGAACAACACAAACCAGAGAACCCTTAGAATCTGAGTTGATTATATCAAACTCAAAACCCATTTTAGATGCACCATTAAGGCGATCTGGTAGAGTACCACATCAACCGGACAGATACTTAGGTTTCTTGGTCCAGAATGATGATCCTGTTGAACTCGATGAGAACAACGAGGATCCGATCATCTATATGGATGCTATGCAAAGGACTGACTCTAATAAATGGCTTGAGGCCATGAAATCTGAACTTGACTCTATGAAGGACAATAATGTATAGACATTAGTCGACCCACCCGAAGGGATAACACCCATAGGGTGTAAGTGGGTTTTCAAAGAAAAAGAGGCACAGACGGAAAGGTTGAGACCTATAAAGCATGTCTGGTTGCTAAGGGGTATCGTCAACGTTATGGTATTGACTATGACGAAACGTTTTCTCCTGTGGCATTGCTGAAATCCATTCGGATTATGCTAGCTATAGCAGCACACTTCGATTATGAGATTTGGCAGACGGATGTTAAAACCGCTTTTCTAAATGGTGATTTAGAAGAACAGGTGTATATGATACATCCTGAATGTTTTATATCTTAAGATGAGTCTAAAGTGTGCAGGCTACAGAAGTCCATTTATGGATTTAAGCAAGCATCTAGGAGTTGGAACATATGATTTGATAAAGTGATTAAATCTTATGGCTTTATTAAAAATAAAGAAGAACCTTGCATTTATAAAAGGGCTAACGATTCCGTTATTGTATTTCTTGTATTATATATGGATGATATTCTCTTAATTGGGAATGATATCCCTGCATTACAAGGAATAAAGATATGGTTATCATCACAATTCTCCATGAAAGATCTGGGAGAAGCATCATACATCCTAGGGATGAAGATCTATAGAGATAGAACTAAGAGGAGCTTGGTTTATCCCAATCTACGTACATTGATATAGTGCTAAAGATGTTTAGTATGGAGAATTCCAAGAAAGGCTATCTTCCGATAGGCCATGGAATATATATTTTTAAGAAGGATTGTCCGACAACTCCTAATGAAAGAGAACGTATGAGTCAAATTCCATATGCTTCGGTAGTGGGATCGATTATGTACACCATGACATGTACAAGACCAGATGTGGCATACTCACTAGGAGTAGTGAGTAGATACCAATCTGATTCAGGAGAAAAACACTGGCAAGTTGTTAAGATAATCCTTAAGTATTTAAGAAATACTAAGGACCAGTGGTTAGTTATGGAGAGTCTGATTTGAAACTTATTGGATATATTGATTCCAGTTTCCAATCAGATCATGATGATAGCAAAAGTGTATCGGGTTTTGTGTTTATCCTGAATGGTGGAGCTGTTTGCTGAAAAAGTTTCAAGCAACATACAGTGGCAAATTCGGTATGCGAGGTAGAGTACATCGCTGCATCAGATGCTGCGAAAGAAATGTGTGGCTGTGAAAGTTCATCTCCGAGCTTAGAGTGATACCTTCCATAGATGGACCAGTCCTGTTGTACAGTGACAGCATTGGTGCCATAACTCAAGCAAAGGAACCCGAGCATATCAGCGCACCAAGCATATACTGCGCCGGTTTCATCTTATTCGAGAGATTGTAGCCGAGGTGACATAAATCTTCAGAAGATTGATGGAAAGGAAAACCTAGGTGACCCATTTACTAAAGCACTCAGCATCAAGGAGTTTGACAACTATAAGTTGAAGATGGGTATTAGATACTGTAATGAGTAGCTTTAGGCTAAGTGGGAGTTTGTTGGGAATTGTATCCTAAAGCCAATCATTTGATGATTGTGCTAATGTATATTATATATAAATTGATATATTAATAAAAGTTATTGGCAGTTTATTCATTACAAAGAATATCTTCTTAATACTCGTAATTGTAATGAAGCCCTTAGGATCTTCCTTCACGATAAAGGAGGATTTATCTTTGAAGGTCCTCAAAAGGTTCGCGACCATATGATATACTATGAAAGGGCCATAGTACTATCAATTATAGGATGTTGTATATCATATTTGTTGGTTGTCCTCTTAACCAAGGAGTGTAGAGACACTGGTATGATATACAGGTGAAAGTATAGGAGTATATTTCACCGAACGTGACTCATTTCTGGATACTCTACTGTCAAGAGTTAATCCGAGAAGATATAGGTATAAGTATCCTTCAGACCTGAAGATCACAACCAGTGGCTTATAGCAACTCATTGTACTTAGGTGCCGGACCACCTAGATTTCTAATCCAGCTACAAAAGGTTACTGGGTGCAGTCAAGTACTTGTGGTAGTCAGTGGATCAAGATGAAATTTGACCTATCCCGTTAAAAGAAGAAATGCTTATGTTTCAATTTAGCAAGACCTTGGCCAAGGCACTTCATGTGAAAGTCACATGATCACTAAAATTGAAATCACTTTATGGATTTGCTATTTAGAGTTGACAGGCTCTTAAGCCATCCTTAGCATTTGTGGTCAAGAGGATGAATTATACGATAACTGTTCTTAGGGTTCTTGGAGTTTGCTCAGCAACTCTTTGACCTATCCAGACGTCGGGTTCCATTGCTAGATGGGCACATCGATTAGTATAGAAAGTTGTTTTTATGCTA
The DNA here is from genome assembly GCA_900491605.1 of Calamus simplicifolius. Lineage (NCBI taxonomy): Eukaryota > Viridiplantae > Streptophyta > Magnoliopsida > Arecales > Arecaceae > Calamus > Calamus simplicifolius. Next base: position 312,520 of record UESW01001870.1, on the reverse strand, counting down.
CCGGCTTAGGTTCAAACCTAGAGAGTCACACACATAGAAGTTTCCTAGGATAATCTGTTGTTGATCAACGATTGAGAATCGTATATGATTTAATTAATCAATTTGATTGATTGAATTATCTCAATTGGGTTAAGTACAATTGAATAAGATTCAATTTGGTTTAAGTCTATTAGAAGGACTAGTCAATTTCAAATATTGATTTAAAATTAGACTTCATTTGGATTTAAATAGATTCAGGACTAGCTAAATTTGATTTGGGCTAGGACCATGATCTATGTGGGTTCAGTCCAATAAATTCATATTAGCTTAAACCAAAAACTAAACCCAAACCTCTCGCATAAGTCTGAGAGATTAAATTCACATATAGAATTTAATGTCTTGCATTAATCTTCTCCAAACAATTCCGTCGGAATTCTAAAGTGTTAGAATTTATATGGAATAAATGCACCTCTTTGTATTAACCAAGCGCTACGGTTCGACGACTCTTTGGTTTTTACCGAACGTCGGAATTAACCAAGCGCTACGGTTCGACGACTCTTTGGTTTTTACCGAATGTCGGAATTAACCAAGCGCTACGGTTCGGCGTCTCTTTGGTTTTCGCCAAGCGGCAGAATTCTAAATGTTAGAATTTAATGGTCTGACTAAAAAGAGACTATAATAGAGGACATCCCTCACCAGATTACACAGAAGAGAAAACACACAGATATATCATGAATTGATTTTCTAAAGAATTAGAATAGAAAATCCTGGTAATTCTGGTGCTAACAGAAGTGTTGAGGATCCTAGAAAAAGAATTCAAGTGGGGGATTCAGATCAGCAAAGTCATTTTCCGTGAGCTAGCACTCCCGGAAATCCGATCATTCAGGGCTTCGCGTGGACGATACTAGAGGCCGGACGATTGAACGGCTGCAGAGCATAAAAGGATTTACCAATTGCCTTTAAGGTAAGTGATATGATCCCTAGATCTTAAGGCATGCTTCAAGATAAGAAGTATGACTTCTTGCCTTGAAGATCAAGACATGATCTTGATAGTTTTATTTATATGATTTTGGATCAATCGATCCTATATACAAGGCAAAAGATATGATCTTGATGCATGTTAGAAGATTAGTATGTAATCTTTAAATTTTCGTATTGATAATTGTTATCAATTTTTAAAAACATGCATGCCTTGGAGATTTTTCTCCCTTCACTGCCCTGTTATCACGCGGCATCAAGTCCTTTGGAAGCTGAATCAACTTTAGAAGCACCTGATCCCAGAGACTCCAGCAAGGGAGGAGAACCAGCCGAGCACCTCTTAACTTTCCCTCTTGGAGACGACCCGGCGAAGACCGTCCGGTCGGCGGACTCCTTCCCCCAGAGGACCGGGAGCACCTCTTAGCTTTTTGCGGGCTAACTCGGACGTTTTCTTGGTCAGCGTCTGATATGCCCGGCATCCCTCCGGAGGTGATCACCCACAAGCTCAACATTGACCCACGGCACCGTCCAATCCGCCAAAGGAAGAGAAGCTTCGCTCCTGATCGACAAAAGGCTATTGATGAGGAAGTCAACAAGCTGCTCAGCGCCGGCCACATCCGGGAGGCACACTACCCTAGCTGGCTGGCTAATGTGGTCATGGTGCGAAAGGCAAACGGGAGCTGGAGAATTTGCATCGACTTCACCGACCTCAACAAGGCGTGTCCGAAAGACAGCTTTCCCTGCCAAGGATAGATCAGCTGGTGGATTCCACCTCCGGGCATGAGCTCCTCAGCTTCATGGATGCCTTCTCTGGATATAATCAGATAAGGATGGACCCCAGCGACGAAGAGCACACATCCTTTGTGACGGAGAAAGGCATTTATTGCTACAAAGTGATGCCTTTCGGCCTCAAGAATGCGGGGCAACTTACCAAAGGTTGATGAACAGAGTGTTCCAAGATCAGCTAGGCCGGAATATGGAGGTCTATGTAGATGACATGCTGACAAAGAGCACCGCGCCTCCGATCACGTCTTGACTTAGAGGAAACCTTCAACAACCTCCGTCGTTTCCAAGTCAAGCTGAACCCCAAGAAGTGTGCTTTCGGGGTCACGGCAGGCAAGTTCCTGGGTTTTATGGTGACCCAGCGGGGGATCGAGGCAAACCCAGAGAAGATCAGCCATACTCGACATGAGGCCACCGTCCAGCAAGAAGGAAGTGCAACGGCTGACGGGGAGAGTAGCGGCTCTAAGTCGTTTCCTCTCCAAATCGGCCGAGAGATGCTTGCCCTTCTTCAAGGCCCTGCGGAAGATGAATAGACGGACGACTGCCAGAGAGCCTTCGACGGGTTGAAGGCGTTCCTGTCCTCTCCACCGCTCCTATCCAAGCCAAGAGATGGGGAAAGTCTCTTCCTCTACTTAGCTGCTTCTTCGGAAGCCGTTAGCTCAGTCCTGGTGCATCTCGACGCCGACGGAACCCAGAGACCCGTCTATTATGTGAGCAAGGTCCTCCATGACGCAGAAGTTAGGTACTCCAAGACAAAAAAGTTATTTTCACCCTGATAGTTTCGCCCGACGCCTCCGCCCATACTTTCAAGCCCATCCTATCGTGGTGCTCACGGACCAACCCCTTCGAGCCATCCTGGCTCGTCCGGATACCTCGGGCCGACTCGCCAAGTGGGCCATCAAGCTAGGAGAGTTTGACCTCTCCTTCCAGGCACGACCGGCTCTGAAGTCCCAAGTTTTAGCTGACTTCCTAGTTGAATGCACTTGGGCGGAGGAGGCGACTGAGGAGGTTACCAAGGAACAGCGCGAGCCCGAACCAAACGGCGATGGAGAAACTTGGATCCTTCATGTGGATGGCGCATCAAACTCTCAGGGAAGCGGCGCGGCCTCATTCTTGCCAGGCCAGGAGGAGAGAGGACGGAATGTGCCCTGCGGTTTCTATTCGAAGCCACCAACAATCAAGCTGAGTACGAGGCCCTGCTGGCCGGATTAAGGCTAGCCCAGGAGTTTGGAATAAGGCATCTCAGAGCTTTCACGGACTCGCAACTCGTCTCCGGCAAATCACAGAGAATACGAGGCGCGTGACCCTGTTATGGCTCAGTACTTGGGCAAGGTTCAGCTCCTGACCTCCCCGTTACCTTACTTCAGTATCAGTTACATTTCCTAGAGTGAAAATGCCAAGGCCGACATCCTTTCTCGTCTGGCTACCTCTGCCGACGGCATGGCAAGGGATGCTTACATTGAATATTTAGAAAGGCCCAGCATATAGGGTAGCGAGGAAATCCTCCGCTCACCCAAGAGCCCACATGGATGGATGCCTACGTCCGCTATCTCACTGATGGCACTCTCCCTGACGACCGCAACGAAGCCAGACTGCTCAAGTGGAGGGCCTCCAAATTCATCCTCCTCGATGGACGTCTATACAGAAGGTCATTCTCCTACCCCTGCTCAAGTGTGTAGGACCCGCCGATGCCGACTACATCCTCAGAGAAATCCACGAGGGCATCTGTGGAAATCATCTGGGGGGCAGATCCTTAGCCCAAAAGGCTCTCCGTCAGGGATACTTCTGGCTCACTATGAGGGAGGACGCGGCTAAATTAGTTCAGAAATGCGATGGTTGCCAGCGCCACGCACACATCCAACATCAACCATCTACCCCGCTGAATCCGCTCTCGGCCCCATGGCCTTTCGCTCAATGGGGAATGGACATCCTCGGGCCATTCCCCCCAGCTTCAGGGCAATAGAGATTCTTGCTAGTCGCCATCGACTACTTCACCAAATGGGTCGAGGTCGAGGCACTGGCCAAGATCACTGAAAGCAAAGTCAAAGCCTTCTTCTGGAAGTCGATCATATGCCGTTTTGGCCTACCTCACACCCTCGTCACCGACAACGGCCGCCAATTTAATAATGAAGCATTCAAAGCTTTCTGGACGAGCTAGGCATTCATCACCGATTCACCTCTGTCGGCCACCCCAGACCAACGGAGAGGCCGAGGTCATGAACCGCACCATCCTCAGAGGACTCAGGACCCGGCTAGACGGGTCCAAAGGTCGGTGGGTGGAGGAGCTCCCCAGTGTGATATGGGCCTACCACACGACCCCCAGGGCCCCGACGGGCGAGACTCCCTTCAGTCTTGCCTTCGGATCCGAGGCCGTCATTCCCGTCGAGATCGGACTGCCCAGTCCGTGTGTGGAGTCCTTCAATGAGGAAAACAACTCCGCGCTGATTCGGGCTAATTTGGACTTCATCGACGAGGCGCACGATCGGGCGAGGCTGCGCATGGCGACCTTTCGTCAGCGAGCGGCCAAGTACTACAATGCTCGAGTTCGTCTCAAGGTTTTTCACCGCGGAGACTTGGTTTTGAGGAAAGCTGAGGTTTCCAAGCCTACAGAGGGGGCAAGCTATCCCCCAACTGGGAGGGTCCTTATCGTGTCACCGAGACACTCCACCGGGGGCATATAGAAGAACTCGACGGACAACCCATTCACGTACCTGGAATGCGGATAACCTCGCCAATATTATCAATGATGTATCCCCCTGGGGCATAAGCAATAAAGGAGGTCCCTTCTGACGCCACAGCCTACTCTCCCTTGCATCCAAGGACCAGGTCTCTCAAAAGGAGCTTACCGGCATCGCGGCTAACGGGACACCACTCGGCCCGGCACGGCGGTGCCCCGAGTCGGTTAAGACCCTAACAGCTCCGTACCCGGTCGAGTCCCTCAGGCGGCACACAAACCCCTGAGTGGTTCAAAAGGAGCTCATCGGCATTGCGGCTAACGGGACACCACTCGGCCCCGGCACGGCGGTGCCCCCGAGTCGGTTAAGACCCTAACAGCTCCGTACCCGGTCGAGTTGCCCCTCAGGCAGCACACAAACCCTGAGGCAGTTCAAAAGGAGCTCACCGGCATTGCGGCTAACGGGACACCACTCGGCCCGGCACGGTGGTGCCCCCGAGTCGGTTAAGACCCTAACAGCTCCATACCCGAGTTGTCCCTCAGGTGGCACACAAACCCCTGAGGCGGTTCAAAAAGATCACCGGCACCGCAGCTAACAGAGTACCACTTGGTCCCGGCACGACGACGCCTCCAAGTCGGTTAAGTCCCTAACGACTACGTATCCGGCCGGATCGCCCCTCACATGGAATTCAGACCATGGAGATAGCTCCAGAAGGCTCCGTGTGGCTCCCACAGACTCCGTATCAGTCGGCACAACCACGGCCTTTCTTGGTCGTCCCTGACCGGCCCAGGCATCTTCATCACTGACCGAGTCAATGTAGGCCCCCCGGCCAACCCCACTAGGCCTCGGCGTCCCCACGACGGCCGAATTAGCCTCGACCATCTCAGGTCTGCCCCAACGCCACTAAATTAATCTTGGCGTCGAGTCGCCCATGGATCATTCCAAGCCTTTGGAGGATCCATACGTAGATGAGTTTCTTTTCAAATAGCCTACAACAACATGAAAAATTTTGAGTAACCTTCCACATGGCCGGCTTACATTCTGGGGTGCACTCGAACATCGTCCGGTCCAAAGTTGCAATTCGGCTACGTCATTGTTAACATGTGCAACATTTGAAACTAAGAAAATATTTCAGAAGGTGCAACATTCGGCTACGATATTGTCAACAATGCAGCTCGGCCGCAGGAAGTAAGGCACAGTAAGATGTTTTTCCAAAAGAAGAAAGGACATATGGAACAAAATGTAGAGAAGTTTGATAAAATTTTCTTTATTAGCAATCAGGGAGAAGTACAAAATTGGGCCTGAGGCCGGTTACACAAGATAAAGAAAAGAAAAACGGACAGTGGATCCTCAAGGCTCGCCGGGGGGCTTCTTCTCGTCCTCTTTCTCTGCTGGCTCCTTGTCAGACTCCCCAGGCCGGATGTCTTCGAGTTCAGAAACGTCAATCTCGAGGGCTGCAGATACTTTGACTTGCACATTTCGAAGCCTTGAACATAGCATCGAGGCTGGCCTCGATGACTTCCTGCTTGAACTCCGATGAGGCCTTGTAGTTGGAACGGCCTGCCCTGCCTCGGCTTTAGCTCGTTGTGCTTTGGCCTCGGCCTCCTTGGCTCGCGCCTCGGCCTCCCAGGCCCTGCTCTCAGCTTCTTCAGCATAGGCACTAGCCTCGTCGGCACAGGCCACCGCCCCGGCCTTCTCTGAAACCGCTTCCACTGCCGCTTTCTCCGCGGTAGTGGCCCCCTCCCCGGCCCGAACTTCCTCCTCGGCGCTTTGGAGCCGCCTGGTCAGCTCTTCATTCTGCGCGCGGCGGCCTTCAACCTTTCCGAGGCCAACCCCATCTTGGCCTCGGCTGCGGAGGCCCGGCCGTTCTTGGCCTCGACCCGGCTCTCCATCTCCCGTAGATGGCCGGCTAAGCTCTCCTCCGGGCCGAGGCCTCTTGATGAAGTCGAGCAAGGCTTTCGGCCTGCGCCATGCTCTCCTTCTTGTACTTGTCGGCCCGTGCCAGGCCTTGGCTATCGTGTTTGAAGAATGGGCCAGCGCCTCGCGAAGGCCCAGGGCGCCGTTGGCCATCTGTAGCAGAGGAAACATGTTAGCTGCAGAAAGGAAAAACATTGGGAAAAATGAGGAAGATTCAAAAAGTACCTGGACAACAGCGACCATGACCATATCCATGAGTGCGGAGTGACTCAATCCCCGCATCTCCTCCTCGAACTCGGCAGTTCGAACTCCGACAGGAGGCGGGAGGCTTGTGGCATCCGCCATCGTGCCGATTGTGGGGACCAGCCGTCTGTCCCTCCTGCGGGCCTTCGGATTGGGGGCGGGCCGGTTGGCGGGATGAGCTTCTCGGCTCACCCTCTGCTTCCCGGTCGCCTCCGCCCCGTCCCGGGCCCTCCTGGCGACTCGCTCCCCCTCGCTAGCAGTTGGGGAGCACTCTCCCTCCCGGCTCTGCAGCAGCCGGGGGGCTGACGGCGATAGTAACCCGTCCCGCCTCGGGCACATCGGCGGCGCGGGGCTTCCTCCTCATCCAAAACCACCACCGTCGGTTCGGTGGTGGCCGGGATCTCCCCCTCTTCAATTTCTTCCCTAGCCAGCCTCGGGGCCTCCTACAACTGGCTTCTTCTCAGCCGGCTCCTCCGTAGGCGTTGGGGCCGTGAGGGCTGCGGCCGGCCTGGCTGGCTCCCTTCTCCAAATTTTCTTCGCCGGCCTGGACGACTCTTCGGTCGCCGGCCTTTTTTGCCTCAGGACGGCCTCGAAATCGCTAGCGAAAATCTTCATTGCTGCACAGAAAAGATAACAAGCATTAGCGATGACATACAACAAACCAAAGGTCGGGACAGAGGGAATAGGCATCAAGCTCACCGGCGCCGGGGCTAACTCGGCTTCTACCAGGTTCTCCTCGGACAGGAGTTCCTTGTAGCCGGGGATTTGGCAGTTGGACAGTTGGGTGAACAATTCCCTATCCCTATCCCTTACGGAGGAGTCGTCGTTGGAGCTAGTGTCTGGCTCCCTCCAAGCGGCCCTTACCCCCTCGACGTGGGCAAAAAGAAACCTAGACTTCCACCCCCTAATTTTGGACGGGAGGCCTAAAGGGAAAGCTCTACCCGGCCTGGCGGTAAAGGCCCACCAGGCCCCCTCGCCTTGACGGCGGAGCTTATAGAAAGCTCGGAACAAAGACAGCCCTGGACGGGCCCCCTCAAAATGACAAGAATGACAAAGGCACAGATGATCCGAATCGAGTTCGGAGTCAACTGCGCCGGCACTAACCTATACCTATCTAAGAGGTTAAGGAGAAAGGGATGGAAGGAAGGCGCAGCCCGCACCGGAAGAACTCCTCGTATAAAGCGACCCGACCTGGGTAGTCAGAGGTCACCCTATCTTCGGGCCCCGGTACGGACAGGCCAATGAAGTCAGGGACCAAATATCTAGCCCTAACGGCCTCTACGTCCTTAGGGGTCATGGTTGAGGCCACCCCGCTGGACCTGTTGGATCGGAGCTCACCGCCGGAGGAAGCGCCGGATGGCGAGAGGACACGGGGGCTGCCCTAATAGGAGAACCGGAGGTGGACGGAGGTCCTATCGCCCTCGATCGGTCGCGGATGGTGATGCCACCCACCGGCCGAGGCATTTGGCTAGCTACAGGGGCCTGGTTTTTACTGCTGGATTGGGAAGACTCTTCTACGGGTCTCTTACCCTCCCTAATGGCACTGTGGTCCATGGGCGGAGTAAAGGATGAAACTAACCTGGGAGTTGGAAAGGCTCGGGTCGCAGAAGAAGCTCAAGGAAGGAAAGGTGAAGAAAGCAATAGCGATGTAAAAGTTTTCCCCATCTTAGAAGCGCTTTTATACCCTCCACCTTCCATCAGCGACGCTCGAGATCCCGCCACGTGGCAAACATCTATTGCACCACGAGCTGATCAGCCGAAATCTCGCCTGCGCCCAGGACAAGCCGCCCCGATCCGTCCCAAGGGGCATGATCCCCGGCCAATCGTGGGGCATAGAAAACAGAGAAGCAATGATGTCCTTGCCTTTTTCCATTCCCCAATGAGCTCCTCCCCGGAGCGTTCGGCGCCAACGTCAACCCCACCTACCGCATGATTGCGGGAGATCTTCGAAGCGACACTGCCTCGGGACAAAGCGCCAGCTCATCAAGTCATTTAAAGCGCACTAAGGAGGCAATCATTCTTTTGAATTTTTGCGCCCCTTTCGCCCAAAGGATCGCAAGCGCACGATCCTTAGTGCTCAGGGGCGGGGGGCATCTGATGTGGCTAGTGTAGCCACAAGGGCAATTTCGGAAAAACTAAAAATTAATGTGCCTCGGCAGCTCCAGCACGCCGAGTTGGCACCAACCATTCCTGGTCAGCCCCGGCGTCTCCAAGCCCACCGAGTCGGCCCCGACCATCCTGGTCGGCCTCGCTCGGCCCCGATGGCTCAAGCCCGCCGAGTTGGCCCCGACCATTCCTGGTCGGCCCCGCCGGCCGACGTCTCCAGGCCCGCTGAGTCAGCCTCGACCATTCCTGGTCGGCCCCGTTCGGCCCCGGCATCTCCAGGCCTGCCGAGTCGGCCCGACCATTCCTGATCGGCCCGCTCGGCCTCGGTAGCTCCAGGCCCACTGAGTCAGCCCCGACCATTCCTGGTCGGCCCCAGCATCTCCAGGCCCCGAGTCGGCCCCGACCATCCCTGGTCGGCCTCGCTCGGCCCCGACGGCTCCAAGCCCGCCGAGTCGGCCCCAACCATTCCTGATCGGCCCCGCTCGGCCCCAGTAGCTCCAGGCCCACCGAGTCGCCCCGACCATTCCTGTCGGCCCCGCTCGGTCCTGGCATCTCCAGGCCCACCGAGTCGGCCCCGACCATTCCTAGTCGGCCCTGCTCAGCCCAGCGTCTCCAGGCCCACCGAGTCGGCCCCGATCATTCCTGATCGGCCCCGCTCGGTTTCGGCATCTCCAGGCCTACCGAGTCGGCCCCGACCATTCCTGGTCAGCCCTGCTCGGCCCGGCAGCTCCAGGCCCACCGAGTCGGCCCCGATCATTCTTGGTCGGCCCCGCTCAGCCCCGATGTCTCCAGGCCCGCCGAGTCAGCCCCGACCATTCCTGGTCGGCCCCCTCGGCCCCAGTAGCTCCAGGCCTGCCGAGTCTGCTCCGGTCATTTCTGATCGGCCCCGCTCGGCCCCGGCATCTCTAGGCCACCGAGTCGGCCCCGACCATTTCTGATCGGCCCCGCTCGACCCCAGCAGCTCCAAGCCCGCCGAGTCGGCTTCGACCATTCTTGATCGGCCCCGCTCGGCCACGGCATCTCCAGGCCCGCCGAGTCGGCCCCGACCATTCCTAGTCGGCCTCGCTCGGCCCCGGCGTCTCCAGGCCCGCCGAGTTGGCCCCGACCATTCCTGGTCGGCCCGCTCGGCCCCGGTGTCTTCATGTTGGGAATTGTATCCTAAGCCAATCATTTGATGATTGTGCTGATGTAAATTATATATAAATTAATATATTAATAAAAGTTATTTAGCAGTTTATTCATTACAAGAACATCTTCTTAATACTCCTGAAAGTAATGAAGCCCTTAGGATCTTTCTCACGATAAAGGAGGATTTATCTTAGAAGGTCCTTAAAAGAGTTCGCGACCAAATGATATACTATGACAGGGCCATAGTACTATCAATTATAGGACGTTGTATATCATATTTGTTGGTTATCCTCTTAACCAAGGAGTGTAGAGACACTGGTATGACATACAGGTGAAAGTGTAGGAGTACATTTCACCTTACGTGACTCATTTCCGGATACTCTGCTGTCAAGAGTTAATCTGAGAAGATATAGGTATAAGTATCCTTCAGACCTGAAGATCATAACCAGTGGCTTACAAGCAACTCATTGTACTTAGGTGCTGGACCACCTGGATTTCTAATCCAGCTACGAAAGGTTACTGGGTGCAGTCAAGTACTTGTGGTAGTCAGTTATGGATCAAGATGGAATTTGACCTATCCCATTAAAAGGAAAAATGCTTGTGTTTCAATTTAGCAAGACCTTGGCCAAGGCACTTCATGTGAAAGTCACATGATCACTAAAGTTGAAATCACTTTATGGATTTACTATTTAGAGTTGACAGGCTCTTAAGCCATCCTTAGCATTTGTGGTCAAGAGGATGAATTATACGGTAACTGTTTCTTAGGGTTCTAGGAGTTTGCTCGGCAACTCTTTGACCTATCAGAACGTCGGGTTCCATTGCTAGATGGGCACATCGATTAGTATAGAAAGTTGTTTCTATGCTACCGGCTTAGGTTCGAACCTAGAGAGTCACACGCATAGAAGTTTCCTAGGATGATCTATTTGCTGATCAACGATTGAGAATCGTATATGATTTAATTAATCAATTTGATTGATTGAATATCTCAATTGGGTTAAGTACAATTGAATAAGATTCAATTTGGTTTAAGTCTATTAGAAGGATAAGTCAATTTCAAATATTGATTTGAAATTAGACTTGATTTGAATTTAAATAGATTCAGAACTAGCCAAATTTAATTTGGGCTTGGACCATGATCTATGTGGGTTAAGTCAAATAAATTCAGATCAGAACCCAAACCTCTCGAATATGGATCTCATATGATGAGATGGCTAAAATCTCATCTCATGAGATAGAATTTAATGCATGACATTTATTTACCGAACGTCGGATTTATCCCTTATCTCTTTGGTTTTCTCTGAACGACGGAACTAAACCAAATGCCGCAACTCCTTGGTTTCTCCGAACGTCGGAATTAAAACGTCGGAATTAAACCAAGCATCACGCCTTCGGCGTCTCTTCGCTTTTTGCCAAACGACGGATTCTTAAATGTCAGAATTAAATGTCAAGGCTAAATCGAGACTATAAATAGAGGGCATTCCCT